>JAWZTI010001188.1:0-14776 GCA_039880955.1 Chlamydomonas urium | reverse complement strand
GCTGCTGGGGAGTCGTTGTGACAACAGGGCAGGGGCAGCGTTGCGGTGGGTGGGAAGGGCTGAAGTATGCGGTACACCAGGTGCTGCAGGGGCAGGGCCCACGACGTCTCACAGCTTGGAGGGATGGGGCCGGAACGGTGACGTTGTGAGGCGATGTGTGAAAGGAGGAAAGAAAGACTACGCCCCTCTGGGGCGTGGGATTTGGGTTGGGAAGCAGTGTCGAGTGCAGCATGTGGCCGCTGCAGCACCAATGCCCTGAGGGGTGTGATGAGAGGTGTGACAAGAGCTTGTAACACAAGGCTGGCGGCATTGCCCTCGTGAACACCTTTGGCACTTTGCGTTGCGTCATGCAGCCTGCCACGCTGTGTTGCAGCTGTTGCAGCTGTTGCCTTGCTGTTCAGTCGTGCCTGTTGCAGACGAGTGGCGGCCCGTTGTGCCCTTGTTGCGCCCTACGAAGCAGGTCATGGCTTGTGCGCCTACCTGCTGCCTTAGCACTGCTGATGTCGAATCTTGATAACTCTTTACTGCCAACCCTCTTTAGGGTTCTCTGTGTTGGAAACAGTTGGTTTTGGTTGGTTGCCCCTCGAATGAGGGTCCCTCACTGAGCGAAGGGGGGGGGGNCGAAGGGGGGGGGAGGTAGGTAGGTAGGCCATTTCACAGGCTGTAGGGCGCCGTAAGGGCGCCCAAGGGGTAGGATCCATTGCTTGGCTGCCGGAGGGTCCTTTTGGAAGAATTGCTCGGTGCACTGAGCAGTTCCTTCAGTGAGGCCTCAAGGCTGCTAATGGATGGATGGATGGATGGATGGATGGATGGTACGCCAGGATCTTCCCGCAGCCCTGATGTCAACAGCAGCAGACAACCTGGAGTTGGATCATGTTACAGTGCCAGGGCAGGTTTGTCCCAGGAGGGACTGTTCACCCCTGCAGGGCGGGGAAGGGGGGGGATACCACTTCAAGCCCCCTTGGAAGGAAGCGGACAGCTGCAAGCTGGAGGCACATCGAATGCTAGCAGCAACATGCGAATGGCCCAAGCGGCTGAGCAGCCTACACTTACAGAAAAGGAGCAACTTATGCTCCAAATTGCTAGGCAGGCCTACGATCTGCATGGGCACGTACAGGTCATACACGCCAGTTGTTGCAACGCGCTCCAAGGGGGTGTCCTTCACACAGTCGAGCGATTCGCGCAGGCTCTGAACAAAAAATGTAGTTAATGCACATGCCGCATGCGCGCCTCGCATGTGCCCCTTTCGCGGTTGCTCTGTGCCTGACTGCCTTGCCTCGTACCTCCCTGGGCAGCAGAGCAAAAGCAGGTTCAGCGGTGATCCACCTACTCTGTGAGCCCTTTTCGATGTTGGTACCAGGAAGTCCTGCCCGTTTTGGGCAGGGGTCCTATGCGCCCTAGCGGTGCCCCCCAGGACTGTAAAACACAGTACTAAAACACACTTCTCAGCTAAAACGCGCACAGATCTTGCTTCACAAAGTGCTGGGCTTGTGCACGTCGGCCCCAGACGGACACAATGAGCAACAATACCTTTAACCTTTTGATGGCTTGTATGTCTTATACGCAGCACAGCATAAGTGGCTACACATGGTTGCAGCCACACAGCAACAACTGCTTGGTCGTAAGCAGAGGGCAGCGGCAGCCAGGCAAGAGAGTAAACAGAAGCAAAAGAAATGCGCCCTTGGGCGTGAGTGCAGCACAGGTGCAGTCCACAGGAACAGTGCTGTTTGCTGCGCGCAGCCACTGCAGCACCGCTACCCGGGCACCACCACCCTCGTCCATTGTTGACACAAAGAAGATGAGAGGTCGTACAAGCTAGTTTGCAACAGAGTTGAGGATAGGGTGGGGTACGCATGGATTCATGCCCCACACCCCTGGCCAAAGCAAGTGCTTAAAAGCTCAAGGCTGGAGCAAAGCCTTAGCACAGCACATCCATTTCGTTGGCGCACTCACGTCAGGTGCTCATTGGAAGCCTGTTGAGCGATGTAGCAGGCGCGTGAGAGAGAGGACAGGAGGGTTTGGTTGAAGCAAGGTGTCAGCGCGCTGGGTTGACGCTGAGCTGAGCTTACCTGCTTGCGTCGGACAGGAGCCCCTGCAACAGACTTAGGGTGCAGCAGCTTCTCCTTCATCTTCAGAGTTCTGCCTTAACCTTGGCGACAGGACATCCACTGCATCTGCTACCTCGTGGAGTTTGGAGAGGCATCAACTGCCACGAAGTGCGCACACAGTGTACCACCTGCACCTCCACAGCGGTGGACTGCACCTTTTCTAAACCCCCCCCCAAGGGCGTACTTCTTTCTTTGTTTCTGTGTACCGAGGGTTCCAGCTAGTCGGGCGAGCATTGCACTTGCAGGCAGAGGCAGCGGTCTGCACCGACCAAGTGGGGCGTAAGCGCGCTTCTGCTGCCTGCGAGGCCGCTGTCCCACCCAGCAGGGTAGCTGTAGACGCCAAGCGCAGGTGACGGCACAGATGAAATCAAAGCCAGCGGTAGCGCTGCTCTGCACCCCCATGGTACCCCCACCGCCACGGATGTGACGGGCCCCCAGCTCTCTTCCTTTTCCTTTGGTCAGACGTTTCCGCTGCCTCTCTGTCATCTCGTTGTCGTTCCTTCCTTACATGCTTGGTTGGGGGCGGTACCCACAGAGGCCCAGCCTGCTGCCCGTTGGGGGAGGGGCCACACGTGTAATCTCGCTGAGCTGAGCTCCCTATGTACCCTTACCAGCACAACGTGGTTTGGTTGAGTTAGGTTGACCCTGGAGGGTGCGTTGGTCCTCGTCCAACCTCGCTTACACTGACCACAACCCTCTTTAATGCATGCTCTAGAGCATAGCGTGACTTCTCAACCGCTCAACTTGCTCGCTCACAAACTGCCTATTTGACATACAGGGAACACTGCAGCTGCTTGGGAACACAAGGCCGCGAACCCAGCCGCCTCTCCCTGTACGTCTTTCTGAAGCAAGGGTAGCAGGGCATAACTGCTCAACCGCTCAACCGACTCACTAACCAACTGCCTACTTGACACACAGGGGACACTACAGCTGAATCCAGCGCCCTCACACTTTGCCTCTTTCTGAAGCAGGGGTGCCTTTGAGCCGGCCAGTCTACCAAACACATGCCTATGCCTTTGAGCCATTGCCCACGCAAGCCGCAGCCGCAGCCAATGCAATGCTCATGTCACGCAGGGATACGCCGCGAGACGGTGGCGGCGTGGCCCGGACGCATGCAATCGCCGGCAGCAGGCCAGGGGTGGTGCTGGCCTGGCCTGACATGGCCATGGCGATCTTGCTCTGGCTGCTGCCTGCACTGCACAGCTGCAGCTTGCTGCGCGAGCGCGTCATGCCGGCGGAGCCGCGGCTCGGCCGCTCAGGCGTCGCGCTGCGCTCGTGGTGGTGCTCGTCTCGCGAGGGCGCCCCGAGCGCGCCGCCGGAATACCCCGACGAAAGCGCCGTCGTGCTCGGTCGCAGCGCATGCCAGCCACCGGAGGCACTGCTGCCGCTAGCCGCGCCGCCAACGTGAGATGCGGGTGGGGCTTCATGGAGAGCGGGCCAGTTTGAGGCATGGTTGGAGGAATGTCGGCTTACCGGTTGGCTGACCAGTCCGGAAGGTGATAGTGTCTGGCGTGGGCTGCGCCACCCCTCCCCGCTGCCCTTGGTGGCAGCCTGCGCCACCGCGGCCTGCAACGCAACCATCTGTGCATCCATCAGACCACTGGCTTCGGAGCCCAGGTTAGGGAGGGGAACGGCGGAGCGCGAAGCGCCAGCAGTACCAGCAGGAGGCGAGCCAGGCTGGGAATCGGCGGCGCTTGCCAACCGCTCTAGATCCTGCTTCGTCAGCGTTGTGAGCCGCCGCTCCAGGGGGCTGCGGCGAATGACTGGTGCCGTCGGGGGCAAGCTTGCCGAAGAGCTCTCGGGAGACAACCCGTTCCAACGACAGGGTGGCGCTTGCGGGGGCGTGGCTGTGGGAGAGCGCTCGGGCGACGGCCCCCGCTCCGCAGCCGCTGCGTCAACGCCCTCGGACGCTGGGGCAGCCGCGGGGGCACGGGGGTGTGCGGCGCCACTTGCAGTGCCGAGCCGCGGCGGCAAGGGCGGCAAGGGCGCTGCGCTCGTGAAAGAGGGCGCCCTGCCTGCCTGCAGCTGCGATGCAGCGGGGTCTGGTATCGCGGCCTTATATGGCACTGTGGGTGCTGCACCTTCGTCCCCGGGCGCTGCCTTTGTCTCGGGCGTCTCAGGCTCCAGCTCTAGATCCGTGGAGACATGGATCCTGCGCTGCTGCAGCAGGTGGCGCAGCCCCTTGTTCCTATCCAGCGTCTCGGGAGACAGTTTTGACAGCGTCACACGGCGCCGAGGGGGCCGTTTCGCCCCGGTCACGACAGTTGGACTAGGGGCGGCTGGTGGCTTCGCCGCTGGTGTGCCGGGCTTAGGTGCTAGGTTGAGACTATAGTCATCTAAGCTTCTGAGAAGTCCCAGCATGCAGCCTCCTGCTGTGGCACCGTCTGTGTCTAAGAAGGTGCGTGACGGGCGCTGCTGCAAGCCAGCAGCTGAGCTGGACGGGCGCCTGGATGACGGAGCTGCGGAGGGTGTGCTGTGCTGTATTGGCAGGTCGCTGTCTGAGTCGCTGCTGCTGGCTGAGTCCAGGTCTGCAAGGCAAGGTGCAGGTAGGCAACGCATGGGGTAGGGCAGGGTCAGAGGGGGAGGACCGCATGCACATGTAGTCACCAACACCAGCCTGGGATGAAGTTGGAAGGTTCCCATCAACACGCCTCACCTGTGCCCTCGTCGCGAAACAAGTCCGCTGACGTCCCATCTCTGCGTCGGAAACAGCTCGCCAAGCCGGTGTCTGCGTCGGGCACAGCCATGTCATCAGTGCTGTGCACAGGCATCGCGCGCTCTTTGCTTGCGCTGGTGCATAGATCTAGGGGTGTCGCGGCCTGCTAGACGGCTGCAACACCAGGTCACTGCCTCACCGTGTTCCCGGCTCAGTGCCATGCCTCAAGCGCAAGGAGCCACTACGGAGTTGCGAGCGGTCATGTATGGCCCGCGTTGGAACAAGAGCTACGCCGCAGAACTATGCGTCTGACTGGGGTTTTGGACGTACCCTGGGACCGAATTTGTCCAAGGCCACGGCAAAACAAGCGGGCTGTGTTGCAGGCTTGCATACCCACGAGGAATTAAAGAAGGCTTGCAGCCAGGGGGAGGGAAAATAGGGAATGCTAATTTGAGGCGTGGGTTTCGGGATGGGATGGCGTCACCCCGGACTGAGTCCTCAGGTGCCTGCACGGCTTACACCAGCAAATTCAGCAGAAATATAAGAAATAAGCAGCCTCTGCGGTGGCCCTGAAGCGAGCAAAGCAACGTTGCTGGCACTGCCCTCAGTGCCCTGCCGCCATGGGTGCCCTCGGCTAGAGTGAAGGACTGTTACAACCAGCCCTCAACCACAAGCAAATTCATATGGTCAATGAACACACACTGTGGATTTACCAGGGCCCAACGTTTCAATGACAGCAAGTAATAGGCGTGCCTGGGATTCGCCATGGGTACACAAAGGTGCAAAGTGCTTGATCAAGACAACATTCTCCTTCACACAGAGTCTCAGGTGTCTGTTACGTTGATGTTACATGCCACACCTGCGATGTGTGCTCGCTAGGACAGGGGGGTTGGGGTTCAAGCCACCAGCGGCGGTTTGTGTTTCTTCTTCAGTGTCAGGCGCAGCACGTGCATCTGGCTTACAGACCCGCCCAACTTGATTCGAGCGCTGATGGGGCTTGCAGATGAAACGCTTGGTGCCACCGCTCCACTGCGTGCACAACCCCGTTGCAAACTGTGCAAAGGGCAAGATGTGATGCAGTACGCCTGGCCATTGGCCTGTGCTGCACACAACGCCTGCTAAAGCCTGTGCTGCACACAACAGGCTGTTGACACATTGGCCGTCGACATTGCCAGCAAGCAGCGGGTAGTGCATTGTATCATACCACGTATTACTCACCGTAGGTATATATAGTATGCTTTAGTATCAGATGGATGCGGCATGTGCTCACACGCCGTTTATTGCCTGCGGTGGTGGCGGCTGGCTAGGACCATGGTCCTACGCACAACATGCTCTGGGTGTCGCGCATATTTGGGGGGCTTAGGGTTTAGGGCTTGCGCGCAGCCGCGCAGCAGGCGCCGCACGCTCGGAGAGGCTCACGCTGATCGCTGCGGGCAGCGCTGGCAGCATCGAGCAGCTCGGCACGCCCTGCGCGCCAATCACCACTCGCACCCTGCTCTGCCCCATCGGGCTCCGGCCCCCGCCGACGCTCACGGGCGGCGCCAACGGCGCCCTTCCCGCCGTCGACCGCTCCGCCCCCGGATTGGGGGTCACGGGACTGCCCCACCGCCGTGCCTCGCTTGCCAGGGATGACATACTCGCGCCCATTCCCTGGCCGGGGATCTTCAGAGACGGCGGCAGCATCGGCAGGCTGTGCCGCGAGACAAGGCTGCCGCCGCTACCACCGCAGCCGCCGCTGCCGCTACAGCTTGGGCAGCCACGGGCAGGGAACATAGTAGGCAGGGCCGCCCCAGAGGCTGCCCCCACCACGCTGCTGATGGATGGACTGGGGCTGTAGGACGGTCCTGGCGAAAGGGCGGCCGCGCTGCCCATCAACGCTGCCGTTGCAGCTGTTGCGCCTGTTACTACCGTTGCGGCTGTCGCGGCTCTTGCTGGTACTGCATCGGCGGGTGTTGCACAGTACGTCGGGTCTGGGATCGTGGAGCCAGGGGGCGTGTCCGTCCTGTTGAGCCACGAACTGCCGCCAGGTTTGGGCGGCATGCGCGCAGGCGGGCAGGGCCCTGACGTAAACAGCAGCGCCGGGCAGCTGGACTCGCCTTGAAGCGTGGGAACGCACGAGACGCAGCGCGGCGGCAGCCGTTGCACGGCCTCGTGCGCTCCCTGAAGCTGCAACGGGGTTTCGGACCGGCTCACCTGTGCGGCTGCGTACCCTCCCGAGGCGCGTTTCTTTGCGGGCATGCACACAGAGAGCCTTGACCTGCGATCGGGCTCGAGTCCCAGACTCAGGGAAGACACCTCATGTCCAAGGTACAAGTCAAGGTCCTGCTGTGACGATAGCGTTGCCGGCGCCGTGGGCGAGGGGCTCGGGGCCGCCGCCGCCGTCGGGTGGGGTGAGGGCGAGCTCACGGACGGGCTGGAGGCGTGAGCCAGCAAGGAGCGCACAGCGCCGCCCAGCAGCTTCTTGCTGGCAGGCTCGAAGGGTTCAAGCTCGCCGGGTATGTGCAGGCGCTGCTGCTGCAGTATGTGGTGCAGAGCGCGGTTCTCCATGCGGCTGAGCGTCTTATGCGTCAGGTCTGAGAGGGAGGTCATCGTCACGCTCCTGCAACAAGGGTTGTGAGTGCAGCAGCAGCCCAGGTTGAGGCCCGCAAGGGAGGGGCCTACCACAGCAGCAGCCAAGGTGAGGTCTGCGATGAAGGTCATGGTCACGCCCCTGCAACAGGGTTTTTTAGCAGGGCAGCAGCCAAGGTGAGGTTCAGGAGTTCACGAGTTCAACGCTTTACATTGCTGGGTCTTGGTTGCTGGGAAAGACGCCATGGAGGCTGCTGAAAAAATCTTTGAAGAAGATGCTGCGGAAGGTGCAACGTGATGCCAACCAACCATGTGCCAGATGATACCCACAGCCCGTTGTCGGGCCTGGTTTTGTGAGTCGGCTGGGCGTTGACGCACCGCCCATCCCCACAGCGCTCAGCAGTACCCCGCTGATCCATAACCTATGAATCATTAGTCATGACTCTAACCTACATCTTCCAACAGCTGCAAACGCACCTCTGAGGGCGGGTGCGCCTGAAACGCACCGGATCGAGGTCAGGGCTCCGGATCTTGGCAGGGCTTGCCGCCCTTGCGTCCATCTTGATGTAGCCCTTCATGCCGCGCAGCTTCTCCAGCAGCTGCCCGCCAGCTCCGCCCTCTGGCCCCTCCTCCAGGAAGGTGAAGGAAGCCTCCCGCTTGGGCAGCCCTGAGATTGGAGATGCAGACGTGCCGATGGACAGGCGCGGCTGGAGCGTCACCGATTCAGGTGGGCTGAGTTTCCCAGTGGGTGAATTTCTGTTGACTGTGCGCATGCTGACCGGCGTTTGCCTGCCTGCAGTGGGAGTGTGTCTGCTGGGCGGCTGAGTGGTTGTGGGTGTGAGCCGGCTGTTGAGAGGGGTGAGCTGACTGCCAGGACCGTCCATGGAGCAATCTGCGCAAGGCATGGCAGACACACGCGTGTCTCATGCATCCATGCAACACCGTGGGCGTGCATGGCATAAATTGTTGTTGTGCCGCCAGACCAATGCGCGCTGCTCACCCAGTAGGGCCTCGACGGCCACCATGGTGTCATCGTCAGCGTCTCCGCTGCGGCCAGCGCTGTTGCGCGAGGGCTCAGCGCTCACAAGGGCCGCGTCAGGCGTGCGCAGCACGTCGTGCCTGTCGCCTGCAGCACATTAGCGAATGCAAACGCGTGAAGTGCCATTGTGGCGCTGCAGCGAGCGCGCCCGTTCAAGCTGGGAGCGGCCCCAACGGTTGTGAAAAGTGCAGCAAAAGCGCTCACCGCCGACACGCTCCCAAATAGCCTCCGCCGAGCAGGCCATGGCGCGCGAAGTCGTTGCGCAGCAGCACGCCTGGATTCTGTAGTGGCACCGCCAGCTCACAACAAATCCAGAAACCCTGAAATGGTTTGCCAATGTTGTTTGCCAAAACAGTTCTGCTTGACGTCGGCATGCATGTAGCGGAATGCTCTTTTCTACAATGTAAATCCTAAATCGGCTATCAGCGTACACAACATGCATGCAGTACACCTCTTCATGCACGTTGGATATTTGCTTGAGCAGCAGGCCAGCAGCCGAGCAGCAGCCCTGCAACCAAGCATACCAGTCTGCCGACAAGCTGTAAGGCTGACAGCTGCATGGTGTTTTAAAATGCTGCCAGGATGTATGAGGACCGGTGCGCTTCTTGGCCCCACATGGCCCGTGGGGACCCGCTCTGTCTATGCACGAGCGATACAGCAAACAGCTGGGTGAAGGGTGGGCGTCAAGAGCAGTCTCATCACAGCAGAACCCATTTTGACATCAAATTTTCCCTGACAAGGGCAACAGGTGTAACAGGTGGGCAGTGCTGTAGATAATCAGATGCCACAAACAGCACAATACTTGCAAGGCCATGCAGGTAGCACTCAAGCACTCCAACTCAGCTAGAACAAAGGGGGCCTGGCACATGATGAACACAAGTTGGTGCAAACAAGGTTGCCTGCAGCCATCATGAGCATCGTTATCGCAGCTGCTAGGCAGCGTTGCTGATTGCCTGCAGGCACTGCCGCACAGCATGCTATGAGCGCGTGCTGCACTTGTGCGCACAAGTGCAGCGCTGCCACCAACATGCACAAGATTTCAGATACAGGCCTCTAACTTGGCACCAGCTACCTACGTGCCGCGACTGCGAGTGTGATCAGTGTGACCACACCGGCAGTCAAGACATGCGCTGCAGCACCCAGCTTGCTGCATGACTCCAAAAACATGAGACAAGTCAGGATCAGCATAGCCCCAAGTTTGGGTAGATCAGGTAGATCCAGGTTCAACAAAACTAAGGCAGCAGTCTGGTACCAGACTACCATCTTATCTACCACTAGATCATTTGTGGCGAGTGATCACAGGGGAGCAAGGTGTGAGCAAAGTTTCATTGGCAAAGCTGCTTCTTAGGTAGCCATTTGGGCACATGCCCGGAGGTCGGGCCCATTAGTCGTTGGGCATTGCTCTTACTGCTTCTCTTACGTTCTCGATCCTCCCTGCAGATTCAGCGGGTGGCCGACAGAGGGCTGGGAAGTGAGGCCAATCCTCATTCCGCCCTGCCCTTCAAAAGCCCTGCCGGGCAGAAATCTGCAAGCGGAGCCCTGTCAATCAGCACCCTGACAGGGCCCTGTTGCGTGCTCTCAGAGCACTGTTCTCACTGCTCTCCTGTCGAGTCGCACGCAGCCGCAGCAGCAGCCAGGAGGCTCATCATGTCCTGAGCGCGCCGCGAGGGCGAGCGCATGGGCAGCGCAATCGGGCCGTCCGCCCTCTGGCTGCCGTTGTCCAGCGCCGCGTCGGAGCCCGACGTCGCCGCCGCCATGCCCACCCTCAGCTGGACGCTGCTGGTGACAGCACTCATGCCGGCAGGGGCGCCCGCCATGCACAGCTTGCTGCGCGAGCGGGAGGAGGCGGCGAGCGTCCCGCTGCGGCTCAGGCTTGGGCTGCCGCTCCGCTCCAGCTGCTTCTCGCCGCCGCTCGGGGTCATGCTCCGCTCACTAGCTGGCGCCTGCAGTGAGCTTGACAGGCTGGGCCGGAGGGCCAACGCGCCCCCGCCCGTTGCGCCGGTGCCGATCGGCCCTGAAGTCTGCTCTGCGCCCAGAGCGTGCAGCGGGGAGTCGTTGCCATGCTGCTGCTGCTGCGAGTAGCCAGGCAGCAGCTGCAGTGCAGATGCCCTGCGGCTCAGTGTGCGCCGGGGGGAGCCCGACAGAGGACCAGATCCGGAGGGGGGGCTGCTGCCGAGGACGCCGCCTGCTGAGGCCGTAGCGGCAGCGTCGCTGCCCAACTGCAAGGGCGAGGTGGCCACAAGGGCCGCAGAATCGACCTGGCCGCTGCTCGATGAGCCTGTGGACTGCGGGGGCCTGGGCGTGAGCGCCAGCGGTGACGCCCCAAAGGTGGCGATGGTGGGTGGGGTGCCTGTAGTGCCTGGCTGGTTGGAGGATTCGTGGAGGCTGGGGAGGAAGGAGAAACACGACGCTCGGCGCTCCGGCAGCCGGCGCATGAACATCGCCAAACTTGCCGCGGTGCGCTCAGGGCCAGGTGCCCTGCGCTGCAGCAGCTGCTCGGAAGCTGCCACGCAGATCAGGTTCGGGTGGTTGTCAGTGCCGACGCTAAGACTGAACGATGGCGGCTGCCCTATTGCCGGCGTACCCGGCCTCGCCGATCCGCCGGTGCCCACCGCGTTGACAGTGGCCTGGGCGGTTCCCCCAGGCTTGTTGGCTGCGTTGGTGCGTGCAGCAGCGTAGATAAGCTCCGCCTCTGCGGCGCCGCCGGTCATGGTGATGTCCGACTCGCGCAGCAGCGTTTGGCTGAGTGCCAGCGACTTCGTCGACATAAGGGCGGACAGGGTCTTGCTCCTGGAGGGCCGAGGTTTGGCGCTGGCCAGGCCCTGGCCAGGCCCTGCCGCCGCCGCTGTTGCTGCAGCCGTCACCGCCGGCGCGGCGCCGCCGTCATAGCCCTTCATGCCGCGCAGCTGCTCCGTGAGGTTGCTCATGGTGCCGCCACTCAAAGCACCGCTGTTGTCCGTGAGGATGAAGGACGTGCGGGAGAAGGAGTGCGCGAGAAACGCATGAGCACCGGGTGGCCGTGGCTGCATGGCTGCGCCCTTGCTCGTGGGGGTGCTGCGCTCGCTGTTGGGTGCGCCGCTGGCATCAGAGCCTACGGCAGGGGCAGGTAGCGCAGCAGCAACCGTCAGCGTTGGATTTGCTGGGACGGTGCATATTATATGCAGCATATGCCAATACATCGTGGTGGTTTGGCTTTGGCTTGGCCATCTCCGTCGAAACAGGTTGGAGTGTGCTTTGCTGAGCGCTTGGGAGGCTTGTGCATCACCGTGCTGGCCTGGTGCTGCAGCTGTCGCAGACATGATCATGGCACAGGGGGCATGTGGAGGTGCACCACGACAAGGGTAATCGCACAGGAAGTGAAGCAGCATTGCTGTCCAATAAAATGTTGCGCTGGGTTCGACCAGCTGTTGTGCCGAGTCTGACCAGTTGCATGCGCTTACCGACAGAGCTCCGGCTGTCCAGAAAGCATTCCTCGCTGCTGCGATGACTCCTTGAGGCGCGCAGCTGTGCTACCTTGCTCGAGCTCGGCAGTGTAGGCAGGTCGCCGAAAGAAACTTGGCTTTGTCGCCTCCCGCGAGGAGACCCAAGAGGACCTGCTGCGGGGTGCATGCAAAACGCGCATCGGCATCCAGGTCAGCTGCTGCATTGCCTGTGAACTGTGAGCGAAGGCACAACAACGCACGCTCTGCACCGCGCACCCTCTAGTCCATACGCAGCTGCAACCTGAGAAGTCATGCTTTGCGAAACTGCCTGTGCGACGCGAGCGTGAGCTGTGCACTTTTGGGGAGAGTGGGGATGAGCGTGTACGACACCGCCCTCAGGGCCCAGTCGGATGCCCGCGCAGCAGCATTTGATTGTGCAGCGCAGAACATCGCTTTGGTCTACACGCCATTCCGAATGTTACGGTGTTGCTCGGCAATCGCCGGCAGAAATGTTCCTCCCTGTTTCAAAACACAAGCCCAAGCCTTTCCGCCTTAGCAACGATACGATAGTGGTCTTGTGATTACAAGCTCAAGGAGCCAGAAATATGGCAAGGTACGCTTGCATGCTTGCTCAGCATGGTCCTCAAGGCAGGTGCTTGATGCAACTGCCTGCTCGGATGCATCTTGCTTAGGCTGGCAAGCGCAGGCCAGGCAGCAGCTGCAGGAGCAACGCCAAGCAGGAAGCTCGAGATGTCCGAGCATACAAAAAATGAGACACCACGGGGTGTCTGACTCCAACAGCACCATACAGGACTAGTCATCCCATGATTATGGAAGGTAGGCCATTTTACAGTCTGAAATATTCGCAGGGCGCTGCAGGTTCGGCATCACCCAAAGCCAGGGTACCACCAGGCCAACTGGACCAGCACAAAAGGTCGCCTTGTCAAGGTGTGTTGCACCAAAGGTGTTTTTGCCTTCGCAAATCATAGCCACCCTCTGCGGCGGACGCACTTGCAATCTTCCTTCAACAGTCCTACCTGCGGACCATTCCCCTCCTCAACTTAGGCCCAAGGGCGTGTTTCTTTCTTTCGTTCTCCAAACAGCACGGACCCCGATGAAGCTGCTGGGGTCCCACCAAGTTGCTGCTGGCCAGCATGGCATGGCAAACTGCAGCAGCAACTGCCAGCTGCCTCACACAAGGTGGTGTCCCAGGTACTGAAAAATCCGACTATCAGATGACTCAACATTTAAGATGAGTCATTGAGTTGATCCAAGGTGATGCCTTTACAAGCACCTGCCCCCGGCAGAAGCCCGTTCCTGATCGATCACCATGTGTCACCGCCGCTGTTCCCGCCCCAGCACCTGCTCCTGCACCCAGGGTAGTGGTGCTGATAGTCAGGAACAAGAGATATGTGAAAGTGCTGCGGACTCTCCCACGACAGCCAGGCTAGCTTTCCGTTCCGCTTGACGGTAGCCCCACCCCATGCCTCGCGCCTCTGGGAGGGTCCTCTGAACCCACGCCTCAGGGCGGATCTCTTTCTTTCTTTCTTTATTCCTTTCTTTCTTTCTTCCTTTCTAGTGGTGCTGCAGCAGCCACGTGCCGCACTCGGCACTGCTTCCCAACCCAGACCCCAAGCCCCAGAGGGGTGCAGTCTTTCTTTCTCCCACCTTCCTGCACCTGCTGCTGCCGTTGCCCCTGCTTCTCCTCCTCCTTCTTCTTCTGGTGCTTTGCTATTGCTGCCGCTGCTGCCGCTGCTCCTGCTGCTGCTTCTCCTTCCCCTACTTCCTCCCGCTTTGCTATTGCTGCTGCTGCTGCCGCCGCTGCTCCTGCTGCTTCTCATCCTTCGCCTTCTTCTCCTTGTCCTACTGCAACTATCGCTGCTATTGCTGCTGCTGCTGCTGGCGCTTGTGCCAGGCAACAACGTCCGCATAAGGCAGCTTTCCACCAAAGATGTCCAGCGCGCTGCCCACGGTGATGTCGACGCGACCCCCGCCACACACACGCACACGCTCCAGGTCCTCCTGTGCAGAGAGGTAACAACAACAAACAGGGTGCCGGCATCAGGGGTGAGATTGAATCAGGTGGCGTCGACGTGCCCCCCGCCACACACGTGCACACGCTCCAGGTGCTCCTGCGCAGAGGGGTGACAACACCAGACAGGGCGCCGGGGTCAGGTGTGGAACCAGAAGTGTGAACGATGTGGCAGGTGAGCATCACAGTGCAGCTCTGGTGTTGTTACGTACCCCCCCTTGCTATCTCAGAAGTGCACTGCCAACCTAACTCCCCCCAGTGCTGCTTTCACAGCAGTGCGATACCTCACCAGAGTGCGTGCCCCTCCCGCATATGTCACGGGAATGGGCGACCACCTTCCGAGCAGCTCCACAAGCTTGTCATCGATACCCAGCTGCATACCCTGTGTAGTGAGGGCAGGGGAGGACGCATGTCACGTGTGAGTGAGGGTGTAGGAGGTCAGTGCTGCCCCCGACAAGTGCTGCTTCACCCTGCGGCATTATATCATGGATTGGCTTTCGAACTGTGAACAGCCCTCTGGGTACTGCCTATGATGCAGCAGCCCCATACAATCTCTTGCCCTCATGCATTCACTCTTACGCACCTCAACATCCACCCCATGGACGAGGAACTCGTCGCAGCTCTTTGCCAGCTCAGCCAACGACGCCTCGGACAGTGCCAGGGAGCTGAAGCGCTGCCAACGGTCAGTTACCACCCAGTAGCTGGGGTGGGATCAATGCAAGGAAAGTGGGGATGAGTGTGAAGTAAGGTTGGGAAGTGAGGCTTGGGCCAATGGTCCGTCACCACCCAGTAGCTGGGGTAAGGGGGTGGAGGGAGAGGTGTCAGTGTGAGTGAGCGCGGGAGAAGCGTGATCAAGCAACGGTCAGCTACCACGGGATGGGGGCCATTGCAGGGGGAGGCGAGAGGAAGGGAGGTGTTGATATTGAGTGGGATGATGGTGTTGCCAATGGT
>JAWZTI010001186.1:1456-15725 GCA_039880955.1 Chlamydomonas urium | reverse complement strand
CAACAACACAGGCTGCTGTCGCCTGCGCCACCAGGCGCGCCAGCGACACCCCGTAGCCGCCGCCGCCCCTGCTGCACCTGGCCTCCTACAGGACCCCAAGGAAGGCCACGTGCAGGCGCGTCCACTGCCGGTACACCCCCCCGTTGTCGGCCCCCGCCCAGCCCCCCGGGTCATCCGCCAAAAGGAAGGCAGGGGTGAGGGGGATGGCATAGCGCTCGCCCGCCAGCTGCTTCCATGTCTGCTGCAGCCACTCCACCGCAGGCGGCACCTCCGGGCACTCCAGGAAAGCGTGCATGAGCGCCGCCATCCCAGGGCTGTCGAGCAACTGTTGCGCAACAGTAGCACTTGCCCGGGTCGGACGCAAGCGGCTCATGTCGATTGCGCATGTTGTGCGACGCACCTGCCAGGCTCTGTATTCCACGCGAGACATGTGTGCTTGAAAGGTCGAAACTTTGCTCTGTGGTCCAAGGTGTGGCGGACCGCACGAAACTTTTAAACCTCTGGCGGTCACTGTGGAGGACCGCCCGCCACATTTGGACCGCCAGCTATTTGGAACACTGCGGTTATAATGCCGTAAGCTGTAGGTGGTCTGCCCCAAACGCATGTTGCAAGTTTCAGCCACATGCAGACTCTCTGAAAGTCCTCATGAACTTGCTGATTGCATCACTGCCACACTGTTGCCCATAGCAGTCGAGTTTAACAGATGAAACTGCGATGCGAGGACATGCACATGCTGTGTTGCAGGAAAACCATGTGCCACACGAGCATGCAGAGCATGCAGCCTGCCGCCATAGCTGACCAGCTGATTCAGCGTAATGTCAGGCTATCGCTAGCTATCTTTCGGCCACCGATGCTATCCTCCAAACCGCCATCAGATTTGGTCTCATGCTCGGGCAAGTTCACATGCACAGCGATGTTGCCTGCACGTATTGCGAGAGGGCTTTCCCGCACTAAATGCCAAAACAAGGCAGCTGACGGCCTGCCTGCAGCGTGGCTCGGCTGAAGGGCTCAACAGGCATATGATTGGGCGCTGTTTGTGTGACGTCAAGCCTACCATGGGATTGCAAGAGTGACAGGTAGCACTGGCAATTTGACAATGATCATTGGTCATGACCCATGAGTGGCCAAGCACCAATGCCACTTGTAGAGCAAGACGGCCTGCCAGCCACGCAGCAACACCATCCAATGCTGAGCAAGAGCATCCAGAGCAACTGGTTGGAAACCACCCAAGCCAGTCCGTCGCTAGAAAAACGGCACCCCTGCTGCCACCTCCAAGCCGATGAGCACCGCAAAGCCCAGCATGGCCGCCCTACCGTTGGTAAGCTCGGCGCGTGGGGAGAAGGGGCCTGCAGCGCAGCAGGCATGCAGTTCAACACAGCCATGCCCAAGTCAACGTGGGACCCAGCTAAGAAACAGGGACATCAAACGAATCAAGCACGGGGCGCCACACAACACCACTGGCATGGCATACTGCAGAGCCGCGGGCATGCAGTTCAACACAGCCATGCCCAAGTCAACATGGGACCCAGCTAAGAAACAGGGACATCAAACGAATCAAGCACGGGGCGCCACACAACACCACTGGCATGGCATACTGCAGAGCCGCGGGCTTGAGCTCCTTGGCCTGTTACCAAGGAAGAGCCGCATAGTCCCATGCATCGTGCAGCGAACGAACGTGTACAGCTTGCAGTTCAACCCTGTGTGACCCAACCAACCTGTCCTAGAATTGGACCTTCCTTAGCCACCTGCATGACCATCATCACCTTCCCACTCCCACTGCAAGCTGCTGCCTCACCTGCTGATCCCTGTACCTGCCACTATGGCCATCCAGCTCTTCGCACCCGCATGCCCTGCGCCTTGCTGCCCTGTCTCTCCCTAGCCCTGGAACCCATGTGCCTCCCCCCTCGCCTCTCCCCTCGCTGCTCACCGAACGCCTCCTGCTTGACTCCCTTCATGATCGGCACCAGTGACGCATACACCCACAGCGCCAGGGTCAGGCAAGTGCCCACGTTGATGTGGTTGAGCTGCAGCGGGGACGGCAGCGGGGCAAGGCATGTGGGGCGCAAATTCAAGCAAGCGCCAGGCGTTCCATGTAGAAAGCCCTCATGCCCTGGTTGAGCCAGTACGGCGTGCACCGTGACAGGAAAGTGACATCAAGGGATCTACTACTGACAACCGGATGTTCGCTCCAGCCCCGGGGCCTGGGCTTGGGGCTTAAGCAAAAGAGCTGAGTGCCTGGGCGTCCTCACCCAACGTATTCCACACTACTGGTGCATACAAACACTGGACATGCTGTGCTGCTGCATAGGCTTACCTGATGCAGCGCTGTCTGCCCAGTCTCCGCCTCTTGCATTGCCACAGCCAGCAGTCCCACCATTGCCAGGCGCCCGTTGATTAGCTCTGGTGCTGGCCCATTGAAGCGCATGGCCTCTGTAACAGTTATCAAGAAACATGGTACCATGTGGCAACTCTCAGCCAAGCAATGCAGCATGGCGCACTGAGCATGCAAGGTGTGCACACCGCCGCCGCAGCTCAGCTCTTACCAAAGAAACTGACACGATAGCTGGGCCGGGGTTGCGAGGCTGGCGTGGCTGGCGTGAGTGGGGTTGTGGTCATGCTGCTGCTGCTGGTTGAAGACACGGATGCTGTCGAGGACACGGTGCTGCTCGGCTGCGACGACAGCTGGCGCATGCCGCCACCGCCCGTTGCGGCTGCGTGCACTCGCACGGCGCTGAACCGCGGTCGGGCTGAGCCTGCAGAAACGAATGGCCCTGCGTTGCCTGACAGCGCGAACTGGGACATTGTTGCAGAGCAGGTTGTACGCAGCGATGGTGTCAATCAGCCAAACGAATTCGACCCTGGCTGTGAGGTCGCAGGGCTGTGAGGCCGAGGTCGGTGTGAGCAAAGTGTTGACATTTTGCGTGAGCCTGCACCCTCATAATCTTACAAGCTTGCGCCGCGTCACGGCATCGCAGCTATTGGCACGTCCCTCAGGCTGAACTTGCAAGCATCAACGTGCTGCATGGGTTCAGCGAACTGCCATCACTGCTATGCATCAAGCTTGGATACAACACACCCTGGCGGCATACACGTGGGCTGGATGGGCAAGTCACACGGACAGGAAGGCCTTCGGCACCCATCATCCTTAGCCATGTTTGCATGCGAGTGCAACATTGGTGGTGGAGCAGCAAAATGCAACTGATCAGCATCCCAGCGATGGGCATGGTGCAGTACAGACAGAGGGGGTTACAGGGAGCCATCAGAACTGGCAGAGGGGGGAAACAAGGGAAGGAGCGACACAGATTGGCAGGGTGCAAAGTTTGGGAGCATGGGAACAGGGAGCAGTGTGATGGGAAAAGCACTGTTCGCTACAGTGACTCAGTCCAGACTGCCGAATCCAGGGCCTTGCAAAGACAGCAACTGCTGGCTCAGTGCAGCACAGCCCGAACTCTGCCCTGCACCATGTCCCAGCTGTGCAATCAGCACTATTGCAGCTCAGCTCAGCGCTACGTAGGCTGGGAAAACATTTGAAAGGTGCGAAAGGAGTGGTCAAGAGTAACAACTGGTGCACTGCGGTGTACCTGGGGCTCAATATAGTCAGCTGATTGGATTCACACCTGGAGGACCCTCGGAAGCCACTGCAAGGGTATTCTGCCGTTGTGTGTCACCTTCCGCAGTGCTCAGAAGTACCTAATTATGTGTGGTTTGCAGCTCTGCTCAAGTTAGACACCGCAGAGCCTACTGTGAGCCTTGCGGTGGGCTAGGCAACAGCTGACACCGCTGTGTGGTAATCGTTAAGTTTCAATTGGTGCTGTAGACTTTACGCCAGGCTCCTGTGGGCATCAGATTGCTCCAGTTTCAGCTACACATGCTTGCGGTGTTGGAAAGCGGAATGCAGCAAACGCTTCCAACTCAGATATGTTATCGACGGTTACCAGTCGTTTGGAAACTGAAGCTCGTTTCCGAGAAACCGGTTTATCCGTCAGGCATGCAAGTGCAACGTGCCACCGCCGTGGCCTTCGCACTTTCGATGGCCTCAAGTCCCTCTTGTTCTCCGCGGCGCAGCGCTTCACCACTAGGGACAGTGTCGGGCTGTTCGCTTGCAGCAAACAGCACCACAGCCGCAGCTTTCGACCTGGCGACAGCCCCATGTTAACAGCAGGGCTTGGCTAATTTGACCTTATGTAGCCAGCGCTGAAACCGCGCGCACCGGCTGCAGCAGACCTTCGCCACAGCCCCTTGCAGCGTTCCAGTGCGGCGTTGCAGCGTTGTCAAGTAGTCAAGGCGCAGTTGCCATCTTTGCAGCGCTCCATAGCACACGCAGACACCACAGACGCCGATTGTGCAGACAAATTGTGCAACCCAGCAGACACATGCAGCCATGCTGGGTCCTGCTGCTGGTCATGGCATGCTGTGCCGCACCAGCCAGTCCTGCATCTGCTGCCAGCATTCATCAAGCGGGCAAGAAGAACGATGCCCCGGCCATGGGCCAAACAGTCTCGCCGCAGCCGCAGCTGCAGCACGCACCCCTGACCCTGCGCAGCAGTGGTGGGAGTGGCAAAGGTGGAACTGACAGCAGCAGCAAGCGCGGCATGGGCAGTGGCGCTGTAGGCAGTGGCAACAGACGCGGCAGTTCACCAGCATGCCAGGCGCCCCTGCGTGCGAGACTGCAGGCAATACCTGCCCAGCAGGTGCCATCTTTACCGAGGACACAGATAGGCCTGATCACGGTGATTGGGGAGGTGAGATTGTGTTGGCTACGCACACGGCATGTGCCACTTCATGCAGCTCATGCTGTCAACAAAGGAAGGACATTGCCACCTGCCAGTCGCGTTGCCCATGCGACGCTCGTACTTTGACTTCTCTTGGTGCACTCTGGTCCTCGCTGTGCACAGCGCCACTCTGGTACCAACTTCATGTGGCGCCTGCTGCGCTCCAACCTGGCCGACACAGTCAATGTGACGGACACATTCTGTGACTACAAGCACCGCTACCAGGTGAACCATGGCCAGGCAGGCAGCAAGGCAAGTTCATGTATTCCACCTGCGTCAGCAGGCATCTTGAGAGCATGTTCCTTGTCAGCAAGCCAGGAAATGAAGTAGCAGACAGGTCTCCACCGGAGATGTGTTGAAGGGGTACCTGACTCTTTGCCCTGCCTGCCCCTTGACCCCACAGCTGCCCGGAAAGCAGTGCCCAGACTTGCACAAGACGCTGGTGGTGGTCATGTTCAGGTGAGCCATGGCGCACAAGGCTGTTGGAGAGCAGGTTGTACTTTCCTTGGCTCCCACCACCTGCGGGTTGCAATTTTGTTGTTGACCTGCATGAATCCCTCGGCTTTGGGCACAACGCTCAGGACAAAACTCCCCCTCATCAGAGTGAATGTGCACGAGATTAAGCAGAGGCACGTAGTGGAAGTCAGCATAACAGCTGGGCTGCAACATGCCTCTTTGATGTGTGCACAGGAACCCATACGACTGGGCGCTTGCCATGCACGAGCGCTGCTGGTGCGGCGGCGATGACGTCACTAACACCACACGGTCGCTTGGCCTGGACGCCTTCCTCTCCATGCCCTGGCATGACACAACCAGACGCAAGTGAGTGCAGTGCACACTCACCGCCACCATTGTGGAGGTGTTTGCAGCCAGGGGCAATGCAGCCAACCATTGCACCAACACTATGCCTCTGCACACACAGAACACACCGCTTGGCTGTGACATGTCTTCTGTCGGATGCTTAGATTGTGGCCAAGAAAATGACTGATGGGCAGGCGTTTAAGAGCAGCTTCACACCACACTAACATGAACTTTTGTTTGCTGCTGGCACTGTCTCATCCAAGCCCCCACACCTCCAGTACCTTCACGGCTTCACTTTGTTCTCGCTTACACCACGTTTCAACCCCACACCCCACAGGTCAGAGGTAACCGCTGGACCAACAGGCTGGGTCGCGGGCCTCACCCCTGGCAAGCCAAACGCCACTGAGCTGCTGGACACTGGGCTGCTTCAGTGCACCAGCCTGCTGCACTGTCGGGCACGCAAGTACACCAACTTCCTGAACATCTCACGATGGGCACCACACGTTGTGGTGAGCAGGGCAGGAACTGTGTGGCCCTCATCATAGGCTCAAGGGATCAGTGCTCAAGAGGCAATTATGTGTGGGGACAGGGACAGACAGGCAGAGACAGACAGGGACAAGGATAAAGTCAGGGAAAAGGCGCAGACCGGAACACTGTCAGCCAGACAGGAATAGCCTGGAAAATTGTTCAAGTAACAGTGTGCTTAGCCGGAAGTTGCAGAGGACCCATCCCCCTGCGCCTGACTCACACCCCTCCCCCTTCTTCCCACCCCTCCCAGTACGTGCGGCACGAAGACGTCATCACCCCTGAGCAGTCCCTTAACTGGCTCTCTGCAGTGCTCAAGAGGTTAGCCTGCCTGCCCATGGGTGATGCCAGGGTAGTCCAGAGATGCTGCACCGTCAGCCTTTTGGCTGCAAGATGCCCCTGGGCTAGGGGTGCACTGCAACACATTCAGCCCAGTGGCTGCGCTACCACCTCAGACCTAGGTGTCGGCTAGCTCAAGCGCAGTCCATGCCCCTGTGTGCGGTGTTGAAAGCAGTGTGTCGTTGGGCAGGCGCTCTGACCAACCTGGCCTGCATGCGTGCTCAGGTATTCCCTTCCTCAAGTCAATACCACTCTGCAGCCCATTGACTTGTACAAACGGCGCAAAGCGGTGAGGCACTTCTGCACTGCAGCTGGCTGCGCCTGCTACTATGCCACTATCCATATCCATGTTCATGCGAATGCCTCCAGAGTGCAGCAGCTGATGGAGCAGTGCCTGCAGCTGACGCTGGAGGCCTTATGCTGTGCCATTGCCTACCGTGTGGCCCTGCAGCTCAAGTTCAGCGCAGATGCGGCCAAGGTCAAGTCGCTGTGGTTCAACCCGCGCCTTGTGAGCAGCCTCCCAGAGCTGCAGCGCTTCGCCTCGCATGTGTCGCGCGCGGCCGACGCTGCAGTAGAGGCCAAGGTCGGATACCCCATGCAGCGGCAATGGCTGCGGCGCTAGCCGTGCAGTGCCGCCAGCTGAGCACTCAGGTCAGGGTCACTACAAAACCTACATTGCCAAAAGGGCGGGGGCAGGGCTGCCACGCCACAAAACGCTCTGTGCTCGGGTAAGGCATCTGTCACATGCTACACAGGCCTACAGCAGGTCTGGCGAGAAATTCTGGGCAGCAGGCAGATGGGCTTGCCCGGCTGCGGTTCCATTGAGCCCGGCTGTGGGTCCCCTTGAGTACTGCAGGTGCCATGAGTCCCGCTGCAACTCCATTGAGTCCAGCTGCGATTCCATTGAGCTCGGCTGCAGTGCCATTGAGCCCAGCTGCAGTGCCATTGAGCTCAGCCGTGATTTAAATTGGGCCCAGCTGTGGTTCCATTGAGTCCAGCTGCGGTGCTATTGGGTCCAGCTGTGGGTCCCTTCAACCCAGCAATCAGAAACCCAGCTGCCGGCTTCCTCCAGCCTGGTTGGGGCTCCATTGAGCCCAGCTGTCTTCCAACAACGCTGACCAGCTCTTAATAAAGGCAGTTGCTTGCCCATCACCGCCCCCTTCAGAGCATGCAAGTTGCACCAACACAGCTGCCATTAGCCAAGCCCTTGTCATGGGGCTTACCTGCATACTGCAACACTGATGCCACGCACAACACCAATGAAATGCTTGTGCCTTGTACATAAGACCCACAGGATCGCCTTGATCAGCTGGTAGTTTTGCCATTGCTTCCCAGAGCAGGCACATTGCTTGCGCACATGTCTAGCTGTACTTGTCCATGCTGCATGTCAGAATTTTACACCTGACAATCCCCATTGCGGATACATGTGCACCACAACGATTACATCATTACCATCACTGCCGAAGCAGATAAATTGAGGATTGATTGCCTCTGTTTGTTGCACGTGAGGCATGTGACGTGACTCACCTGCATGGCCTCTTGCAAGCTTGCAAGACTAGCAAGACGCTTACACATGTGCATGCAGCATGTGCTCCAGACGCATATGCTACCTGCACGAGGGCCTCTGCTCGTATGGCAAGCTGCATCAGCTGTGCTGTTTCAGTACATGATGTGAAAGCACCCCTGCACTAGCCCCCCCAGCTCTACATGCAGGCCGCCATTTCAGGCAGGCGCCGCGGTGTAGCGCCGGTCCAGGCCCACCAGCAGCAGGCTGCAGCCCGCTGCGAAATAGCTGCGCGCCCGCTTGCAAGGGCGGGCCCGAATGCGCCGGCATCTGTTAAGGGCGCGCGGGTATGGAAAAGTCAGGACGCCAGCCTCTCCCGCCACTTATCGGGGTGCGGAAAGCACAAGAGCACACCTCATCGGGCGCTGCTTCTTTCCCTCACTGCACTGCGTTGCATTACACAGCGCGAGAGAGCCGCGTCCTCCGCCCTCTGCGTCATCGCTTTAGCGACCTTCACCAGACTCCATGCCTGCTTTGTTGGTCTTCGTAGCGCTGCTGCCAGGTGAGAATGCACTCGCTGTGCAGCCGCAACGCATCCCATCTGCCATGAACTAGCTACAGCGCACAACTTGCACGCACGAGCACACCCAGCGTCGCATGTGCAGCACCAGCAGCACGTCTAGCGCAAGGCTCGTTTCTGCACCTTGCCGCCTGCGTGGGCCACTCGCCCACCAATGCTACAGCCTGCGATGAGCAAGGCAGCGTCATGTCTGACTCGCAAACCACTTTATCGTGACTGCAGGGTTGCTCGCCCCAGCCCATGCAGCTGTGGTGCCCTCCGTACGCTCACTCAAGGAGGCGCCGCCGCCCGCTCCATGCCATCTGGGTTGCTTTGCTGATGCATTTCCCCACGATTTTGCCACGCGTGCTTTCCCACGCCGCATCTACAACGACACCGTGGGCAACTCACCTGAGCAGTGCAGGGACATTGCTGTGCAGGTCGGTGGGTAGCGTGGCACTTATGTGCTAACCAGCAAGTGGCAGACCAGTCTGAGTTGGGCTTGGGCTGGCTGTACTTGCGTGTGGCGGTGTGCCGCAGAAGAGTATAAGGTTGGCACAGGAACATGACAGCACCCACTGAGGCATGCCCTGTGACAACAGCCTGACCTGCCGTGGCCCCTGTGCCTCCCTCCTCCCTGCCCGGTTTGCAGCGAGGCTACGACTTGTTCGGCCTCCAGTGGGGCCGCGAGTGCTGGGTCAGCAAGGCCCTGACACCCAAGAAGGTCACCCGCTACGGCCCCAGCGGCGCCTGCAACTACACCTGCCCCGGAAACCCCAGCATCACGTGTGGCGGCTGGTTTGCAAACGACATCTACACCGTCGCGCCGTGCCCTTCATCCCCTGCCTCCCTTCCCACGCCCTCCCCCAGCCCCAGCACCGCGACGGGAGGCCGCTGCCCGGCCAGTGAGTCACGATTAGGACCCCGTACCTCATCATGCCTTAGGGAGGGCTTTTCCATCGGCGGCTCAGGCACACCTGGTTTTGTCCTGGTCCCACTCTCTGGGAGCATTCAGTGCTCAGCTATGTCGCACATGCTACGCGCCAAAGGCCAAACCACGCGTAGATTCGGGAGTGTCGCTGAGCCTGCTTGTCACCACCTGTGCAGATGCCACCTACATGCCCGGCATGGTCTTGACCACCTTCAAGGCCAGGAACCTGCCTTCGTCCTACTGCCCCCTTGGTGGGTCCAAGTCGGGGGCGCTCGGCTCCAACGCGGACTGGCACCCCGAGGACTGGAACGCTCAGGTGAGCGGCCGCAGGCAGGATGGAGCAGGGTAGAGTGGTTGGTATGCTGGCTGCCTTCCATGCCCCAGCAGCACAAGGAAGGTGTGCCCTGCAGTTGCGCTGCTCAGCTGCTGACTGCAGTTGCTGCAACCCCCTTTCCCCCCGTCAGGGCAACTACTCCGCCCCTCACAACACATCTGTTGGGCCTACCAGTGTCTTCATTTCAGGCACGAGCCGCCCCTTCTGCTGGGTTTACAACGGCTACCTCATGTGCGTGAGAGCGCTGATCAGCAGCTGTCGGAGGCAAGCCACGTGATACATTGCAGGAAGAGTTGCAAGGTCCTACAGAGAGGAGCATACCAGCGCCTGTGGCTCGCTTTGGAAATGGGACACAGCATACCTGGTAGGCAGAGGCCTACAGTCACGGCGGAATCCAGGCCTCCACAGCTTCACCTTTCGTTCATGTGCCTTGCCAACGCCACGCAGGCCCACCGCCTCTGGCATCCATGAGCTGGGCGTGACGGGCGATGACGGCATGGACCTGATGATGAACTTGGGGGGCAGGCAGAGCATCCTGTCCAGCCTGGGCGCAGCGACCTGGTACGGCAACCTCACCCTCAACGTGCCCCTCATGGTGAGTCCTGTAGGATGCCGTGCCTAGGGTAGTACATTCACGGGGGCTGAAGCACGGCATAGCTGCAGCCGAGGCTTTGGCACAAGGGCCTGCTTGTGCGATGGTGCTTTGCACATTCACTATCGATGAGAACCCCCTGAAGCTGCGTTGACCAGCATGTCAAGCTTGTCTTTAGATGCAGGACACCATCTGCTCCTCTCCATAGTGTAAAGAGCACAACACATAATGCTTGCGCATGGATCCTTGTGAGTTATGACAGCAACATTTGTCCACACTGCTGCCACTTCCTTCCCATACCTCTGCTGCTCAGGCCTGCCAGTACTACCAGTTCCGCGTCACTGCCTGCAACTGCCAGGGCCCCTTTGACGCCCTCATGCATATCAAGGGCCCTAACGACCCAGGTCCCACCTCCGACCTGACTGGCCATGTCTTCCATACAGCAGCGCAGGTTGTGTAGATCATTTTTTGTAGTCGCATGGATGGTTCATCTTTATGGGCTCCCAGCAGGAGTGCCATTGCTACAGGCCCTGCTGTGGCTAGACTAGGCTCATCACAACATAACTGTCAAACTGCTCTGTATTACTTGTCATTTCAGCACAGCACGTTTCATGAAGTTCTGATGCTCAGCTGACCCATGCTGTGCCCATGCTTGTATTTTCTACTTTTAAGCGGATTGTGGTGGTTATTTCTTGGCTCGCACGCCTGACGTATTCTCTTTTGTTACACCAGGGTCAACCAGACCCATTTGCCCTGCAAATCATCAAGCTTTAAGCAACTGTAGAACTCAGGCGTCCAGCAGGCGCATGCGGCAGGATGGACCTTGCCTTTGGCCAAAAGCAATACATAACGCTCATGTCTGTTGTCATCCCCTGGTTCCTGCTAAATCAAGTGCCATATGCACAGCTGAGCATGCGGTCAACAGTTGGAAGAAGATCAAGAATGGCGCCCGCAGAACACGCAGATTTACGTTGCAGGTGGAAGGCTGTCACTGCGCAGGTGCGCGATGAGCAATGCTTGATAGGCATACGGTTTACCAAAGTCTACATCGCAGCATTTCCCTTCCCCAGGTGCAGGGACTTGCAGGCAGGCAGGCGAGGGCTGCGCACCAGATGGAGTGCTTGAAGCACTCGCCAGGTGTACCGCCAAACAGTACATGGCTGTCGAGACCTAGCAAGGGTGCTCGCACTTTGCGCGCATCTGTAGATAACGCTCTTGATTGGGGAAGGGGGATTCAGCCAACGTTCATCACTCCCACCCTTGCGGTACAAAGGGTGCCGTAAATGTGGAAGGCAGGTGGCCTATGATACAAGTGCACTCAGCTAGGAGGCAAGGGGCTTAGCTATACTGCGAGTGCAGCACAGATTCGTGCAAGGGTGCGTTGTTCTTCGATGCATATGTGTGAGCATCTTGGACAAGCATTGATTGGGATGGGGATGTCACACAATCTCCAGCGATTGCACGAAGGGGTTGGATCAACCCCCAGCAGCGTCACAAAGCTGCTCCCCTCTCTCAGCGCTCGCTGTTGAGTGGGCCCGACTGGGCACAACCTTGGACGCACCCCGCTTGTAGGCAGACGCTTCACTCGTCACCCCGCGCACCATGGAGGAGCGCCTGAGCAAGGTGTACACACAGACAAACCATACGGTCAGGGAAGGACGTGCGATGAGCTGGACGGGCGTGATGGCAACCGTGGGCATTTTGTATGTAGACGTTTGACATGTGTTCTACACATGTTCGACGCATATGACAGTGCAGCGGCGATGCAAGCTGCAGAGACCACCAAGGGGCTAAGCGGCGATTGTAGCACGCGCCTGCAGAAGGGTAGCGCAGCAGACGGGCGCACCACCAGAAGGACGATCATATCACGCAAGCTTGGCAGCGGTTGTTGCTTACCCGGGGAGTGCGGGTGCGGCGGAGCGGCCCCCTCCCAGGTTGCTGGGCCCCTCGCGGCGCCGGAGGTGCGGCAGCGTCGGTGCAGGAGCCGCTGCCATCAGCGGCGCCGTCGCGTGCGCAGCCGCCGCGAATGGTGACATGTGGCTGACGGGCGATGTCGGGGAGGTGCAGGCGGCGGACGAGGTGGAAGCGGTGGCCGACGCTTGCAGCTGGGACTGCAGCTGAGAGCCGGGAGGGGTGATGATGGCTGGGAGGGGGCAGCTGGTGGCTGGGGAACGGAGGTAACCGTAGCCACCTGTGCTGGGGGTTGTTGGAGAGGGGAACAGGGACTCACTGGCAAACGGCAGCACAGCCGCGGCGCCTGCCGCAAGGCCGCGCGTTGCTCCGGCGGCGATCGCCCCAGGGGAGGCGGGCAACTCTGGCAGTTGGAGTGTGGGCAGGGGTGGCGGCCTACAGTCGGACCAGGGTGTCGTGCCACTGCCGCTGCCCTTGGCGGTGGGCAAAGTGCCTGTCAGGTGCGACGGCAGGGCAGGTCCGAGCGCCGAGCCGCCAACAGCGGCTGCGGCAGAGGGTGAGGCGGGGCTGAGTGCCCAGCTGCCAGTGGTGGTGGTAGCTGCCCCCGAGGGCGAGGTGGGGCTAAGCGGCCAGCTGCCGGCGGCGGTGGCGGCTGGTGCACCCGAGGGTGAGGTGGGGCTGAGCGCTGCGCTGCCTGCTGCGCTCAGGGGTGAGGCGTGCTGCTTCAGTGCCTGCGCAATGGCCGCCTTGGACTCCTCTGCACGGCTCAGGATGGCGGCCGCGTCCTGAGGAGGGCAGCAGGGGGGATGCGATGGGGGGTCAGGACAGGGGGCAGGCAAACCTTCAGGGCAGGGTTAAGATCTAAGGTCGGGTCAGAGGTCAAGTCAGGTAGCGCCACAAACCCATGCAAGTGCGCCAGCCACTACCGCACACATGCACCTGCGGACAGTTCGCCAACTGCAGCCTGTCTGCCCCGGTGAGTCAAGCAAAAGCAGGCTTAAGCGGGTGCACATAACCCTAATCTGCACACCGACTGCATGTAATACCCTTCTGTGTGGGCTCGGCGATGAAATGTAAATATATACCCACAAACTCAGTGATGAAACGTAAATCTATACCCACATACCCGCGCCAGGGCGTTGAATTCCAGTCGCTTGCTCTTGACGCGCCAGGAGGAGCTGCTGTGTGCGGCAAGAGCTGCTGCCAGGCACTAGCCGCCAACCCTAACCAGCCATCTACGCCCATCCACGCACCCACGCACCTGCGCTAGTGTCTGGACATGCAGTCGTGTGCTCTTGGCGCGCGACACCATGCTGATTGACACGTCCGCGTCCGCCTTGAAGGACCAGTCGCCGCCCCTGCCCGACCGCTCCCCCGTCCCACGCATCGACCGGTCGGCAGCGCGCATTGAGCCGTCACCGCTGCGGAAGGAGCGGTCGCTGCCGCGTAGGGAGGAGCCGCGGCTACGGCGGGAGGCGTCGGAGCTTGACTCGCCGCCGCCAAAGATGCGCCTAGGCGGTGAGTGGGTTTTGGGGAGGGGAGGAAAGTGGGGGGCAGTAAGAGGAGGGGTTGAGTTGGGGAGTGAGGGAGGAGAGAGGGTGTGGAGTCAGCGGGGGTCAGGGGTCAGGGGTCAGGGCAGCTGGTATGGATCGGATGGGATGTGTTGCTGGGGTTGGATAGGAGCAAAGAGGAGGGGATGTGGGAGGGGCTGGGAAGGATTGGCGGCGGGGTAATGCAGATAGCCCGTTTTGGCACGTGCTTGGCGCATCACAAGGTCTGCTGCGCTCAACTAAAGGTCTGCACTGCAGGCTCTGCAGCACTCACCCAAACATGCGCTTGACCTGGTCGCCCAGACCCTCAATTGCGTCCACAATCAGTCCTCAGCACGACGTTAAACTGCTAGAGAGGGCAGAAGTACCCTGGTACTTTTCCAGAGGTCACGAGTTCGATTCCCATTGCGGACGGATCCTGTTTCGGTTATGGTTTCTAGACTTCGGGTGC
>JAWZTI010001184.1:2760-15738 GCA_039880955.1 Chlamydomonas urium | reverse complement strand
GGCTCTCCCACTGGACACTCAGATCATGTCACCTACCGCATACCCTCCCTTGTTCCTCCCCCACCCCCATGCAGAGCAAGGGCGCGCTGTGCGTGGGCATCACTAACACTGTCGGCTCTGCCATCAGCCGCCTCACACACTGCGGCATGCACCTCAACGCCGGCTACGAGATCGGTGTTGCGTCCACCAAGGCGTACACGTCCATGATCGTGTCGATCACCATGGTCGCACTGCAGCTGAGCGAGGACTCCATCAGCAAGCGGGAGAAGCGTGATCAGATAATTGACGAACTGGGTGGGTGGATGGTGTCGGGGGGTTGGTTGGGATGGGATTGGCAGGAGAGGAGGGGGGGAGGAGGGGCGCTCTGCAGCGCAGCGAGCACTCCGTTGGCAAGCTGTAGAAACGCGATCAGATTATTGATGCACAGGATGGGTGGTGGCGCTGGGAGGCTGGTTAGGGGAGGGGGTTTGTTGTGTTGCCTGCACAGGTGAGCGGGAGAAGTGTGAGATTACATCAGCAGCCGAGTGGGTGGCGCTGGGAGGCTGGTTGGGAAAAGGGCGTAGGCTACACTGTGTGGGCGGACAATGTATGACTTGCCAGTGTGATGCAGGAGTCTGGGGCCGTGAACCTACGGTGTAGGGTTTAGAAGTGCCTGACCCTTGGACGGGCTTGGCCTGCAGACAAGTTGCTGAAAAGATTCCATAAACCATGTTCCAGCTGATTGTTCAAGCTGCCCCCATGTTGGGTCAGCGCCACTTCTTTCATTCTGCTCGCTTCACACTCGTGTGGGCCCTACACTCCTGTGCACCCTGCTCCTGCAGGGCAGCTGCCCGGCAAAGTGCGTAATGCGCTGATGCTGGACGCTGCCATGAAGCAGCTGGCGGAGCAGCTGAAGTGTGAACACAGCCTCATGTTCTTCGCACGGGGGCGCAACTACGCGACCGCGCTGGAGGCAGCGCTCAAGGCCAAGGAGGTGAGGGGGGACAAAGGGGGTATCACTGGAGGGAAAAATACTGTGCATCACAAGATGTAGTGCCTGAAGGAAATGGTGTCTTGAAGCAAGGCAAGGATGCTGGGAAGCGCAGCTCAACCACCCTGACCCCTCATGCCCCTGATCAAGGTGGTGCTGATCCACAGCGAGGGTATTCTGGCGGGCGAGGTGAAGCGCAGCTTCCCCCCTCATGTGCCTGAACCAGGTGGCGCTGATCCACAGCGAGGGCATCCTGGCAGGGGAGATGAAGCACGGCCCCCTTGCCCTAGTGGACGAGAAGCTGCCCATCATCGTGATCGCGACAAAGGACAGCATGCACAAGAAGATGGACAGCGTGATCCAGCAGCTGCTGGCGAGGGGCGCGAAGCTGTTCATCGTGTGCAACGAGGGCGACCCCGTCACGGCCGCATACGAGGCGCAGGGCTGCCAGCTCATCCAGGTGTGGGAAGTGTGAAAACAGGGGGCGGTGTGACACAAAAATTCATCGTCTCCAACCTGCTGTTGGCACTACGACGTGGCGCTCTGATATTCTGCCTTCTTACCAATCTGGCGTCCGCTCTTGAACACCCACAAACGTTACCTGTTGTCCCAGCGCTCACCCACGCCAATCCCCTCGCCCCTCCATGCACCGCCCAACCTCCCCCCTGTCGCCCTGCACCAGGTGCCGGACACTGTGGACGCGCTGCAGCCTGTGATTAACATCATCCCCCTGCAGCTGCTCAGCTACCACCTCACCATCCTGAGAGGGCACAACGTCGACCAGCCGCGCAACCTGGCCAAGTCCGTGACAACGTCCGAAGAGCACTGATGCATGGATGGAGCACATGGATTGCTTTGCAGTCAAGGGTGTGGTCACAGAGTTACGCCATGCACATGACTTGCACGTAGGACTTTTCCTGCACCAAGGTGACATTGGTAGGCAAAGCTAGTAACACTCAGCACCGATGGTCCTCACAGACGAGGTGCGCTCCTAAGCAGGAGTGCTCAGCATGCAGATGGAGGACTCGGCACATCGTAGTCAGCGTATCAGGCATGGAATGATGCTTCCATCTCCGGCTATTTTGCCGTGACGGAGCACGGCGGCTGTGGATTTAGCCAAAAATCTCACTTGACTGATTGTGCTGATTTGAGCTGAGTAAACTTGATTTATCCCTAGTCCGATCACTGTGGTCTGTAGCGCATATGCCAGCCATATGCTGATTCTTCCTGGGCGGCCAGTTGGGCGCTGAATTCTGCCAGGCCCTGCAGATCAACTCCATGACCATTCCGGGCTCAGCTCAACGTCTTCAAAGGCGCTCTGAGCCAGAGGCAGCCTGCCACGCCATTCGCAAAAGTGGGCGCCATAGCATGCACAGCGGTGGGCAGAGCACATTGAAAGGGCCTGTCATTTGCAATTGCTGTTGGAGCAGCCTCCAGCATGCATGTCCCTCTTTTAAGGCGCAGAGTGACAATGGCCTGGGCTGTCTGGGCTCACCGGGCGACACACTTTGTCGACTATCCCTCGCCCACTTTGTTTCAGCTTCCCCCTGCGGCGCGCTATTAATAGCCAGCGTCGCAAATGCAGTTTTCAACCCATCCTCTTCGGGGCCAACGCCGCTGCGGCCTCACTGTCGTCGAGCAACAAACGCATCATCAACCATGCCCCTCCTCAGGGCTGACCGCTCGACGGCTTCGATAGCGACGCTGCTGCTGCTCTCTGCACTGATTACATCATTCCAGGGCGCGTGGTGTGCTGTTGTGGGGCTGTGTGGTGATGTCAAGCGATGCTGCATACGCAGGATGAGTGCCAAACCTCCTTGGAGGTGCATGGTTGTGCCATCCATGCCAGTCCTTGTATAACACGTGCAAACATGCAGACTAGCTGTTGTGCGTCAAGCAGTTCAATGTTGCTTGCAACAGGACCAACGTTACTCCTTTCAGATTGAGCCCAACAACAGGGGCAAGACGGCATTGGAGTATGTCGGCATCTATGGCTCAGAGGTTCAGGCGCGGCACTGCCTGGACCTGGCCTGGAGTGCGGTGTTGCAGCGCTATGCCAACAACCGCGGCGCGGCGGCCAACTGCCTGCGCATGGCCTTCCATGATGCTGGCACCTACTCCAACTCCACGAACGCTGGCGGGTGAGAGGGCAGGGCAGGCTGTTTGAAAATGCGCTCTTGAGCAGTTGCGCAGGTTGGGCAGCCAGCTGTACGCAGCAGCGGCCCTGGCTGCACAGCACTCCCTGACGCGTCCGACGGCTGCCTACCCCCCCCACACACACTTGGATACTTGGCTGCGCAAAGCTGGAATGGCCCCTCATTCTTCCTTCCTCACTTTGCAACCCCTCCCGCATCCCTTGGGGGTGCTTCTTAATTGCGAAAACGCTGATCTGAACTTGTGGTGCTGTGCCACCTTGATGCCTGTGCAGCGCCAACGGCTCCATCCTCCAGGAGCTGAACTTCACGACATTTCCCCAGCACAATGGCCTGGTTGTGTGCCCCAACATCATCCAGGTAAGGGCAGAGGGGGGACGGTGGCAAGGCGTAGCACCTGACGCCTTCAAGCAGCTGCGGCATCACCTACAACTTCTGCACGGAGGAGCACATGTGCACTTGAACGGGGACGGACCTCTAAGACTGCAATACCTCTGCCATCGCTTCATCTTGAACAAGATGATACGCTCACTGTTCAGCGCTCCCACCCGCCAATGCAATCCCCTGTGGTGTACAGGGCATCGTGCAGCAGCTGCGCAACGGCTGCCCCCAGATCACCGTTGCCGACACCATCCAGGCCGCCGGCGCTGCGGCTGTGTCCTTCCTGAGCGGCCCCGCCTGCCCCCTGCTTATGGGCCGCCCCGACGCCATGGTCGCCGACGTCACCTCCCCTCTACCCAGCCAGTGCGACGCCGCCAACACCGGCGTGTCGCGCTTCACCACCATGGGCTTCGCCAACCCCATCAAGGCACTGACAGTGCTGTCGGGCGCGCACAATGTCGGCCAGTCCCGAGTGACCCAGAGGTCCCAGTGCAGCCAAGGCCTGGTGAGTGGTGTTGAGTGGTGTGGCAAGGCACAGCATAGCCGGGTATGCTATCTTGCGACATGTGCATCGCTACGATCAGCTGTCAGCTGCCATGCACACGTGCACAAGCACAGCCCAAGGCGTATGTGAGCTTCCCCAAGCTGGTGGCATAGCGGGACAAGCGTCGGCGACAGTGTACAGACACCGCGACCCATTGCTGGACTGATTGCATCATAGCAGATCATTATGCATATGTCAGCGCGCATTCAGCTCTGCCAGGGCAGCAGGGCAGAACCCTGTGCGTGCAAGCCACGTGGCATGCTCGATGCTCCTTGACACACAGGTGCTGCTTCTCACGCATGTCATGATCAGCCACCTGTCTGGTGCCTGACTGTCTGCCTGCGCCCACTGCACAGGGCCCCCTCACTGCTGACCCAGGGACGGTCAACGGCCACTTCTACACCGAGGTGGTGCAGCAGACGGGGCGCCATGGCTGGTTCGCCTCTGACCGCAACCTCAACGCTCCTGGCGCACCCACCGCCAGCCTCATGCAGACGTACTCCGCCAACCAAGGAGCCTTCCTGGCAGACTGGTGTGCATCCTACCAGGAGATGAGCCTGCTGGGGGTGGACCCTGCACCTGCTGGCAAGACGTTCCTGGACGGCTGGGCTGCAAATGTGGTACCCCTGCCTTCGCCTGCCCAGTCCCAACGGCAGCCCCAACACCGGCGCTGGGCCCAATGGCGGACCCAACAACAGGCTGGCCCGAACGACGGCGGTTGTCCAAATGGTGGACCCAACAACGGTGCTGGCCCTAACAATGGCGATGGCCCGATTGGAGGCGGTCATAGTGGTGGTCCCAATGGTGGTGGCCCCAATGGTGGTGGCCCCAATGGTGGTGGTGGCGGGAAGTGAGCATGCTCACGTGTCACTGCTGCCCGTCAGTGGCTGGACATAGCCAATATCAAGATACCCTGGATGTTCACGCACAGCTGCACAGCTCTGGAGACAACGGCAGTAGCATCCTCACCAGCAGCAACCTGCGGTGGTTGTGATCGCGCTTGGCTGACACATCACTCATGTCACGTCAGTGTTTGCGCAACGACATCACTCGAGGCTTCAGGCCATGGGCATTGTGATATACAACCTGATCTGTGGACCAAAACGTGTCGTAATTCCCTTGGCACACGGCTTCTCGTGTTGCATCACATGACTCCCTTCACATGGCATGTTCTGGATGGTCTGCAGGTACGCTGACGAGTGAGAACTGCTGTACTTGCCAATTTCGCAAGCACAGGGTTTGGGACCTGTCGGTCGCGCAAGGCCAACACAGCCCGGCTGTGCTGTTGCTTGAGGCCTCTGCACCACCTGGCTGCGGCAGGTTGCGACTGATTTCGTGCAACATCAGCCTCCCTGAGTTGTCAGCAGGGTCAGGTAAGCATCCACAACAATTGACTGCGGCATGATCCTGTGAGCCCCCACCTTCACAGCCAGCTACAGAAAGTCTGCCCTGTGGGGAGGCAGAACAGCCTGTCTGTCAGTCGAAGGGCAGGACACCTTCCGTCACGGCGTCAAAGCAGTTTTGCCACGCTGCTGACATGCGCTGTTGTCTGCTGGCCTGCACAGCTACCAGCTGCAGTGGTTGCTGCAGCTGGCGTTGGTACAAGTAATGTGAGAAGCACGAGGTCCACACCCAATTCAAACTGGATGACCAGCTGCGGCGCTGCCCCTGCACTCCACAACGCATAGCACAACGCACCAGCCGGCTTCCCTAGCGGAGCCAGCATTTCGCGCTTCTCCGCCGCGCTTCCCTTGCCACCCGCTGCTCGGACTCTGCTGATCCAGACGCGCGCCTTCAGGTCCCGTCGTGTTCCATGGCGTTGCCCATCCTGCTGCCGCGCATCTGCTGCCCTGTGCCTTTCAGCAGCGGTTCATATGACAGCGCCCTTGAGCGGACGCGCGGTGGCTCTTCCGCGCCATTTGCTGGGCATCACCTGCTCCAGTACACCAGCGTGCCCTACAGCGCCAGCAGCGCGTCAATGCAACCGCAGCAGCCTGTAACGCCTTGCAAGGCGCAGCACGGCGGCATGGTCCTGGCCTCACCCCCCTCCTTTGAGGGCCCCACCCCCCTCTCCCGTCTTCCGTCTGGTAGCAACTCTTCGCCGCTGTCGCTGGACGCCCTGCGCATTTCAACTCCTGCGGGGCGCGACTCCGCTTCAGCTGCAGCTCGGCGCCAGTCTGCGTGCATCGCCCATGTGTGCCACCTCATGTACACCCGCATGAGCTTTGATGGCAACACACCATCTTCTCACAGGAGCAGCAGGCGCAGGGCAAGCACAACTGGTGAGTGTCAAACGACAAACTTGCAAGACAGCCACGGTGTTTTCTGCATGCCTTTGAATGGTGAACTTGACAGCTGCTACTGCCATCGGCTCTTTTGCCTTACTTTTTGCTCTTTGTGCTGCCGCCTGCAATGTCACCTGTCACGCAGATTGCGGCTCTCAAGACCTTGCCTGGCATACGGAAGCCTATGTGCGCCGTCAGCTGGAACACTTATGCCTTTGAGCTCTTTCCGTCAGTCTCCCTTTCGAGACACCACAGCATTTGGCCCCTGCATTCATTGAGGAGGTCATCCCACCCTCAAACCGTTGTCTGACAGACCTCGAGCCTACATCCTGCACCTCATCCTCAGCTGGTCAGTGCCAGCAAAGAATTACCTGCATGACTGCTTATGGCTGCTGGCCCCAGCCCTCTGTGCTACTGGGCCACCGCGACCAGTCGACTGCATTTCTGTGCGCCATGCCTTGGAAGTTAATGTGTCAGGGTGTTTTCTAGGGAAGGAAGGTAGCACAGCTGGTTAATCCAGGCAGCTAGTTTGCGTGCAAGCAGGTCCACTTCCTTCCAGACCTGCCCAGCCATTGGGGCTCACGTTGAGGGCAGCTTTGCCAGGTGCTTACAACCCCGCCAGATCTATAGTTTTGAGCTTTGCTTTTTTCGTCCAGGTTTTCACCTGCGTGTGCCATTCCCTTTGAAGGTTTTAGCAAGAGGTCAGGCCGCAGGGTGCTCTTCTCTTTGCCTCTGACCAGTCAACAGGTATCTAGTCAGTCGTTTGTGCCTAGATGCAAGTCTAGGTCTCACAGCAGGTTGCTAGACTGCAGCTTGGGACGCTGGCTATATGCCTGCAAGACACTGCCCACCCGCCTTTCTCCGCATGTTTGCTGATTGGGCTGTCGAGGCCCACGTTCGTAGGTTTCAGACGCTTCCGCCTGCCGTCCTTTGGATCTGTGCTGTCGTTGCTGCGAGGCATAGGATTAGGAGTGCTAAATAGATATTCTTATGGGAGGCTTTAGGTGCTCTGTTGTTCTCAGGTCGCAGGGTTAACTATTTTGCAATCTTGCGCTGCTTTCAGGACACAAGGCTGGGCTGCACCAATATGCATACATCTGCTGCTGCAGCCCCATGCACAGCAGACTGCCATCAGACATGACTCTGTGGTATGCTGTGTGTGTGGCTTACTGTGCTGGTTTATTCAATCTTGACACTGGTATGCCAGTCGCCCTCGCAAGTGTGTCAGCTACTCCAGTTTGCTAAGTAAATGCCGTGTTCAAGTTGTAAATGTGTATACTACATCAGCACGATGGAGGTCTCAGGCCTGTAGCGCTGTTGTGCATAGCGTGCATGTTCCAGAACAGGCTGGAAGACAGATAGCAGGTACCTGACTGGAGGAGTCAGTCCTGAGTCAGAACTCCTGACCACACCACCCATCAATGAAAACAGGACAGGTGCTAGGCCTTTGGGCGGTGGTTGGTCAGCAGGTAAGCTCCCCCCCACACTCAACTGCAAAGACCCCACCCTGCAAAAGCATCAACAGCTGAGTGCACACACGACGCGGAACAACTTCCCAGAACTTTACCAGCGAGCAGATGAAAAGCCTGAAGCTAGAGCTGTGCGTTTTGTTCCGCATCGTCACTCAGAAGCTTCTACCACTTACATGTTGTTTCTGCCCGTGCCTGGGTGGGGTCAATCAGAGGCCTTCCAACCTTGCTGACAACGCCCTAGCCCTAGCCCTGCAGGAGCTAGCTGCGGCCACTCATCACACCCCAACCCCTTGCACCAGCACGGACATGCGACTCTGCATGGAGCAAGGCTGCATCTGCAGCAAGAGGCAGGCCAAGGGAACCCCACGACTACCGTTCGCGACATCGATTACCCAGGCTGACTTTAAAGAGGGGACGCCCTCTGTCTTGGAACCCACTTCCAGGGCTGCTGCAATGCTGCGCTGCCATGGTTGCAGTGACGCAGATGATCCTGATGACCCCTGCTCACTCTGCCTGCGCTTCATTTGCAGTGAGCTGTTGCGCATCCGATCCACATGTGCATCTGTTGGTGCCGGGTGCACAAGCCACCAGGCTCAGCTCAGCACACTGCAGCGCTTGTGCTTGCCCTGCTCCTGGTCTGGCCTTTGCTTCTTCCCCAGCTCAGCGACTCAACCATGGCCGGCGTGCAAAGCCGGCAGCTTGACTCAGGATTTGGCAGCTATTTCAGGGGTGTGTGCACTGGACTGCATCACACGCTGTGAGGCAGACAGGTAAACTTGTAGGCTTGGCTCCATAGGCAACAATGCAGCAGGGGCCAGCTGTCCCTGAGCCGGGGCAGTAGCTCTGCCAAAGGGGCAATGCAAGATCGGATCAGCACTGGCAGGGGACACCGCAGATGCTTTGCAACTGAAGGCGGTCAGTGCGCAGCAGTGCGGAACGTGTAGGAGCTGTTGTGTCAGCTCTGCCCAGCTGCCCGCCAAGAACTTTCGCAACGTTGAGAGGGGGTTCACACTCGAGGTTGGAACGTGCCTGCGTTGCGCTGGTTTGGCATGTGTGCTTCCCCAATTCCTCAACGTCTACTTTGCTTGCTGCTGCTACACGGCGCGGCACTTCCTTAACAAGCGACAAGCAGAACAGCAGCCCGCAAGGCCTCTCGCCACCGCCTCCCTGCAGCGTCTGATGACAATGCAGCACCCTATCTGGTTGCCCTCGTCGCTGGCACACCTGCCTGCGCTGAAATGCCCGTCACCCATGGAGACCGCTCACCAGGCCAGCGCCGTGACTCGCAGCCGTGTCCCTCCCTCCAATCCTTTCGCCATTTTGCCACCAGCAGCGGCCACTGACAGCTATGCCGTCGGCGCCGTCAGCGCGTTCAGCAGCTACTCTCAGCAACTGCTACTCCCGTCCAGACGTACACATTCCGAAAGTGGCGCACTCCAGCCCGCCAGTGCCGCGCAGATGCCTCACGTTCTCCTTCCTACTGTCGGCTCCCTCTCCAGCGTCTGCTTCGTCAGCGACCTGCGCTGGCAGAGCTTCAGCTTCAGCGACGCCACCTCGCACCTGTCCTCAACGCTGCTAACTCCATGAGGCGTCCCTCATGCAGGGGCCTCACCGCCCCCCCACCTTGCCTCTTTTCCACTGCAGCTGACGTGTCAGACACGTCTACATAGAGCAGCAGTCATATCTAGTTGTTGGACGTCTCAATTTAGGCCTGGGCACGCACCATGCGCAGGCGCAATTTCTCCACAGCCTCCCGCACCGATTCGGACACACAGACTTTGGAAAGGCCTTTGTACATCATGGGCACCTGATGCTGTGCTGCAGAGGCGCCTCTGTCGGGCCGATCAGCACCGCACGTGCTGCTCTCATGCACCAACTTTGCTCATGCTCTGGGCTTACCGTTGACATTGTCGCAAACGTTGAACCCGTTCTGTCAGTTTCATGACACACATCTTCAGCTGTTGCCAACCGCCCATATTTAAGATGGCTGTTGGCGGTTGCTTGCAGCAGCATGCCTGTACCTGTAGGTTGTCGCACACGTTTCTTACTTCCCGCTGCTCAACCATTGTTTTGCTGTGTATCTGGGTCACGCCGACTGTGCCACACTGACTGTGCACCCTGCCCATATTTCTCATGATTCACTTGTATGGTTATCATCGCGGCAGGCATGTGGAGGCAACCTCTTCAAGCCATGCTGCATGTTGGTTGTTGTTATTCATGGTGTTTGTTTGGCCTAGGTGTTGGAAGCTGTCATCACCTTGCTTGCCAAGTGTGAAGTGAGCGCTGATACTTTCTGTTGCAGAGCCTTGACTATGAAGGTCCATTGCCCTTGGTAGCCCAATTTGTGCATAGGATGCACATGCGCAGCAGTCGTTGTAATAGTACTGTGCCTTGCTTTCCACCTGGGGCGTAGCCTATCCTATAAGGGTAGAGTCCACAGCCTCGTGCATGCTGGCTGCCACTGCGGAGTGTCATCTTGTGCGCGAAGGGGTGATAATCACAAATTGTGAATTACAGCACACAGCATAAGAAACAAAGCAAGAAGGTTTAGCCCTAGAAAGGGTGTGATTTGGCAGCGCTACAGAAAGAAAGTTTGTGCATCCTCAGAGCACGCAAATGTTTTTACAATGGCAAGCAATGCTCATTTAGGATGCCAGTCAGTTGGTGATGCACGCCTCCGGATGTTGCAACTTATAACACCGCAGCCCACACACTTGCTCCCAGGGTGTCATTTTAGAACCTGAGCAGTCATCAGTCAGCGCAGTTCTCTCCACTGGTCTGCACCAGACTTGGCCTGGATGCCAGGCAGCCGTTCCCCACTGTGAATACAGCTAGGAGTGTCCTCAAACCCCAGAACCCATGCTTGGCAAGTCTTCTGCCAACCACTCTTTAATCTTCATGCAGCAGAAGTCCTTCATGATCATGAAACCACCTCAAGCCTTGGTCAGGGCCTGAGTTTCAAACTCCTGTATGTGCTTCATCTCCATCTCGCCATGTGTCCCAGGAACTCGCACCACCACTGCTGCTCCATCTGGCCTCAAGGCTGGCCATGGGCTCATGACCATCAGCCTGGACAGCCCTAAGAAGCACGCTAGGAAGCCTTCCTACAAAGCGTCACGCTGCAATGCATGCAAGACATGCAGTGACATGCGGACCTGTGCATGCAGGTGCTGCGACCGTGTATCAGGTACCGCGCTGGGACATCACTCAGCCAAGTGTGGGGAAGAACACATCACTCTTTCTCACTCCTTTATGGTACAAAGGAAGCAAGCACATGTGAAGGAGGGGCGAATGCGCCATGCGCATGCATGGGCAGCTGGCCTGTACTTGAGCTCAAACGCCAGCCTTTATAGGGGTGGCCCCCCTCTTGCTAATGCAACCAGCTGAAGGTCTGTTTGTGCCAAGGGCCGTGCTGAGGGATCAGTGGTGACTCCTCAAGCGCTCTCTGCCACCATCGGTACCACTCCATTTACCCCATTGCCATGCACGCTGCCAGGCTTGATGGGCTCAGGGAAGGTGTGCATGGAGGCGCCGTGCTTGGACACGTCCAGGCCTGCCAACTCCTCCTCCTCTGCAGGGCAGTGCAGGGGCAGGGTAAGCAATGCGTCAGGGGCTGGTTAGCTCATGCTGCTAGTCAGTACTCGGCTCGTCTCTTCAACCCACCTCCCAAGGGCACAGCCCTTCTTGCTTGCTTCCGTTCCTACTCACCTGTGACGCGCAGGCTGATGAACAGGTTGGTGACCCACAGGCAGCCCAGGGTGAAGGTCATGAACCAGGCGATGAGCAAGACGCACACCTGGGGGAGCAACACGTGACAGCAGCTGGTTTCAGAAGCAGCAGCAGGCTTCAGCGGCAGCAGCAGGATTCAGCAGCAGCAGCAGCAGCAGCAGCAGGGTTCAGCAGTCTAAAGCGGCCCAGGCCACAGCAGCAGGGGGAGCACAGCAACGAGCATAGCAACCACAGGCGCTGAAAGGCAGCGAAACGTGACGATGCTCTTGGGCGCAAGTTGCAGAGGCAGGTGGTGTACAGGAAGGCGGCAGGTGCAGGGACCAGCAAGGTGTGGACCATGTGCCATGAATCATGATTATTTCGTGTTAAGCGCAGAGCAGAGCGCTGTTGAGTCTGGCATGCCCTGTGAAGCTGATGCTCTCCATTGCAGGGACAACTGGCCAACGCAGCTTCTAGGCAGCTTCCACACGAAGCCAGGTCAGGGGGCAGCCAGGCTTACAAAGAGGGTCCTGCCGAACTGCAGGCCGCTGCCGTAGAAGCCGCCAACAGCGCCAGAGGTGTTGACATCCAGTGTGGTGAACAGGGCAGTTAGAAGCATGCCGCTGGTGCCGCCCACGCCGTGGCCTGCAGACACACCAGGATGAGGCAAACCACAAGCATGCTTCAACGAGCAAGTGCATCACCTGTCCACTGGCGAGTGACTCTGTATTCCGGTCCTGTTGGTTCAGGCGCTGCTGCTCATCATAGCTATGGCCAGCTGTCCTGGTGCGTCATCAGAGCAACAACTGATCAAGCCCAGCTTTGTGTGGGTAGGAAAAGAACAAAACCCTCTGGATCAAGCCCGGACTGATCATTATTGATACTTACAGACAAAGACGTCCAGGGTGTCGTCGACGTAGCGGCTGCCAAAGTGGTCCATGGCGAGTTGAGCCATGAAGCACATGGTGCAGCCAATGATGCCCATCAGAGCGGCACCGCCAATGGTCACAAAGCCTGAAGGGGCGAGGGCGCAGGCGGGGGTGCAGGCGGTGTTAGGGGACACAGATGTTAATAGGAATTGGACTATCAGCTGCACATGCTGAGGATGAAGCGGTCAAGGCCTGGGGGCGAGAAGAGGCAGGCGGGGTTGCACACCAGTCACAGGTGGCTTAGACTTCTGTTGGGATCGCCATGATTTGTGGAAGCCACGCCATGGCTTGTCCAAGCCACTGCCTCTAGGACACGCACCTGCCCCAGGTGTGATGACCACAAGGCCAATGACGGCCCCAACACTGAGACCAACGGGACCGATGGGCTGGTTCCTGAAAGAGTGGTCCAGCAACAGCCAGGTGATCATGGAGGTGGCGGCGGCGGTGTTGGTGTTGAAGAAGGCCTGGCCAGCGAGGGCGCTTGCACCGAGAGCACTACCACCGTTGAACTGCGAGGGGGGAGAGGAAGGGGACGA
>JAWZTI010001183.1:0-15751 GCA_039880955.1 Chlamydomonas urium | reverse complement strand
TGTCACCCACCTTGAACCGCTTCTTGATGGTCTCGATGTTGTCATCCACGCGCCCCTGGTTACGTCCCAGCAGCCTCGCCTCCAGCACCTGCTCAGGACAATCGAAGTACAGTACCGCCTCGCAGTCGTAACCGACAAGGCGCTGGAAGACCTCGCGGTTGGAGTCATTGCGTGGAAAGCCGTCGATGAGAATCTTGGTCTTGCCACTGCTGGCCATGGCCTGCTGCAACAGCCCCACCGTCACCTGAAACCAAGGGGGAAACAGGGTGTGGGTTGCAAGCTCAGTTTGCAGGCGGAAGGGTAGGTGTTACAGAGTGACCATGGATTATGGTCTTGCCCGCTGCTGAGCATGGCCTGCTGCAGCAGCCTCACCGTCGCCTGAAACCAAGGGGAGAGCAGGGTGTGCAGGGGCAAGCTTAGTTTGCAGGTGGAAGGGTTGGTGCTACCAAGTGGCAAGGATCTTGTTAGTCAAGCTCAGGTCGCAGACGCTTCGACCTCTACCTTCTGATCCCGAGACACCTGCCACAACCCCCACCCCGCCCTGCCCTGACCTCTGCTGGCACGATCTGGCCCAGGCGCTGCTTGATCATCTCATTGACGCCCCCTTGTCCTTGACACGCGTGCCTCCCCCTCACCCCGCCCTGCCCTGACCTCTGCCGGCACGATCTGGCCCTGCTTGATCATCTCGTTGACGGCGTTGCCGTCAGGCGTGCCGCTCTTGACGTGCTCACGCAGCAGGTCGCCGGCGCTGAAGTGCGCCACGTCGCTGAACTCGGACGTCAGGCGCGCACACTGGGGGGGGGGCAAGCAAGTGGGAGCGGAGGGTGCAGGTGCAGAGCTTGTCTGCTGCCTCGCCTTAATGAGGAATGTGCGCAGGGGTTTCTGTTAGGCGAGCAAACTGTTGGCAGCAAGCAAGTGGGAGCAGAGTGTGCAAAGGCAGAGTGTGTTGATACCAGCCTCCTCCCAAAATGCTGCAACTAGTTATTACCCAGGTGTTTCATTGCAAGCTGATGAAGAAACAGCAGGAGACTGTGACTGGACGCTAGCAATTAGTAAGGATGGCGGTAGTTTGCAGGCTGCATCTCAGTGCAGTCCAGATGCTGCTTAGAGCACGCCGCCAGGGCCCAGGACTTGGCTCACAGACATACCTGCGTGCCCTTTCCGGAACCGGGCCCGCCCAGTACAAACACGACCTGGTGCTTGACTCTGGCGCCACCGCTGGTGGTGACCTTAACGCCATCTGAAACCACGGATTCTGTGGTGGGGGCTGAGGCTGAGGCGGCTGAGGTGGCAAAGGTGACACCGGCACCTGCTGCCGCCAGGCCAAAAGACAGGCGGCCCCACCAGGAAAGTGCTGGCGAGGAGGGGCCAACAGACTGCGCAGGTGTTGCATGCGGCAGAGTACATCAGCCACGCTTGGTGTCAGGTCATGCCCTGGACGGCAAGGCCTGCGCATGTGTGTGGGGACATACCAGGCCAACAGCATGGGCGCTCTCAGACAGCAGCCGAGATGCTGGCCCACCACAGTGGCGACATGCAGCAGCGTGAACGCTGCCCTGGAAGCCTGCATGATTGCTGCCCTCTGCTAGCGATCAAGGGAAATCGTATGCAGGAGCACCCAGGTGGTATGGGAAATTCGCACCTGGTCCCACACCCAAGTGCGCCGCCTTCAGCTCGGGGGCCGCCCTCCACGCCTGTCTAACCATCTAGGTAAGTCGTGCTGCTTGTGCTGTTGCTTGCTCGCGTGTACAACCGCCCTGGCCTGCCAGCACGGGTCTGCCTGCCTGGAAGCGGCTGTGTCCAGCGCAGTGGTTAATAGCCGTGCCAGAGTGACGGAGAGGCCTGCGCTGATGCTGCGTGTGGCACATTCGTTGCGGCGAGCAGACCTCCCCACAGCCATGATCCTCATCGCAACATGCACGCCTCTGCATATGTGCATGGGCTAGCAAAATCACGAATGTTGCATGGGCAGTGCTCATGCATGCATGCTTTGGTTGCGAGAGTGTTGTCGCGCCTGATTAGTGGCACGCCAATTAGTATATGTCAACCAAGAGTAAACACGGGGCATCTCGTTGCCGCTGGGCTTGGCAGTTCGCCTGCCTTACTCTGCCCAGTAGCTCCTTAACTCCCCGGGACACTTCATAAGCACTCAAACAGACACCACTGGCACACGCTATTGCACCCCTGTTGCATTGGGTTGTTGGGGTTAGCAACGAGCGGCTCAGCATCATTCGCATGCCTGCCCTTTATGCCTTGCCCCCAGTCACAATGACACCCGCAGTTGTCAGCTTAACTGCGATGAGCAGCAACACCAGTGGGCTCATTTTGTCCGGGGGAACGTTAGGCGGCCGCTGCGGAAGCTTCTGAGATGCGGGGTACACCCAATCCAGCCATGTCCAGCATGCCCATGTTACCACGACTGCCAGGATCATGTCCCCACTATAGTGGTGGAGCTCAACAACGTCACGCAGAGAGGCTTATGCCAGGGCCAACCAAAGCAGGGCCGTTGTCGCCATTGCTTTTGTCTTTCTGCTTAGCTCCGATGGTCTGCGGGCCATGTCATTGCAGGTGCAAGAACAAGAAAAGCGTTGGATTGCATGTGGCTTGCATGCGTGGGAGATTGCACACTTGTTTTTTTACGTTTAGCAAGCAACTTGGCGCAAGGTGCAAGCTCACCGATAGTATGTCTGGTGTGCCAGCGGCGCCAACCCCCAGAACGCGCAGTGCCTGGAGAAGATCAGGTCATTGCAGCCTCCGAAGCCTGCTCGTGGACAGGGACAGGAGCAGATCAGGCTTCGGCGAAGTGCAGGGCAGGGCTAGCGTATCTGTGCCAGTGGGAAGTGCAGTTGTATGTGGCACTACTTTTACTGTACTGCACAAACGCGCCTCGTATTGTTGTATAGCCAGCCTTTATCAAGTCCCATGCGTTGCCTGGTACTGGGCAGAAGCGCCGTGCATAGCAGCCTGTCTGTGGGTTGGGTAGCACCGTCGACATGAAGCAGGCCACCCTGAGGAGGCGGCTAAGGGCAATGGTGGCCAACACTCGCGCCATAAGGCCGAACCCTGAGAAGGGCACCTGCTCCCACAGCGGGGAGAAGGCAAGCGCTAGCAGCGCGAGCAGGAAGTGCGTGACGTTGGCCCACGCCAGGTTGCAAAGGCTCCAAGCAACGGAAAGCGCGGAGACAGCGCTCGCACCGCCAGCTCAACATTGCGCTGTGGCAAGAGCAGTTAATGCACAGGTTTGTGTGCAGATGAGCACTGGGAGGGGAAGCATGAGGCATTAGCATGGACTGCTGGTACTGTTTGTGACCTATATGAGGGTTTTTGGTGACGCTGTCCGACGTTCTGAAGGTCTCTTACCACAGTCGTTTGCTCGCCTGCAGCACATGCTCACCTGCAGACCAGGTAAATTCTCGTACTTTCGTAAATCAGTCGCCGACTCCAGCCTGCACCGCATTTGCAGGGCAGCAGCAAGCAAGAGCATGTTTATCCAAGGCTACTTTATGCAGCTGCTTGCAACCTTCCGTCCTGCAGAGCACCGAGAGGGGAAGCCACTCAGTGCCGCCCTTTGGGGTTCCTCCCGGTGTGAACTGAGCAAGAGACAGGCAGCTAAGCACTGCAACCCCTCCTGCTTTGGGCCGCCATTCCTCACTACACCATGCAGTTCTCCACCGCCAGCTCTGCAACCATGATGAGGAAGCAGAGCAGGAAGCATGGCACGTAGCGAGTCTCGTCAGCCCAGCGTCGAAAGGTGACAAGCCTCAGCAGCAGCCACGCCAGGCCTGTTGATAGCACATCAGTAAACAGTACAAGGAGTAAGCATCCCCGTACGCCTTAACTCTGCTGCTGCTGCTGCAGCTGCTGACCTGCTACCCCAGGCGCACAGACACCCCGGGAGGGCAGCAGTCTGTCGCCTGCAGCGCGCAGCACGTCCATGCTCAGGATGGCCAGCACACAGCGTCCAAGCCCTGCTGCTCCATGCTGGCCCCTGATGGATGCCATGAAGCTTGTTATCAGCAGTGGTCAAGAGCCAGTAATCATAGATGGGGTATGCAACAGTTGTGCACACAGTGTGGAGGCAAGGGGTCAGCGGTATTCCGTTGTGTCTGCGCCCTGCACGGTCCCGCAGGGCACGCTGTAGCCATCCCTGCTGGTTAACTGCTGGTTCAAGGCGCGCGCGCGGTCACATCAGCCAATTTGTTGTGAGGAGCCACAGGGAAGTTGGCCGCGGGGCTGCTGGCGCACAGTTAGCGTCTAAATCAGGTGAGCACTACCGCATTTGTACGCAGGTTGCGTTCAGCACTGGGTAGGTCTGCTGTCATGGTGCTGTGCATGCTGTGCCCTGGCAAAAGTAAACCACCCACTGCAAGTGCCGCTGCACCACCGCTCATCTAGACAGGCTGTTCAGCAGCATGACAGGCACTCGCGCAACCAAGGCCGAGCTCAGCATGCTGACCGTCGCCATGCTACGTGAGCTCAAGGGGCTTGAAAACGTCACCGCCAGGTCAACCAAGGCCGAGCTGGTGGACGCAGCGTACAGCGCCAAGCTGGACCTAGGTGATTTGAAGAAGGACCACTTGATGCATGTGCTGGCCAAGAGCAACATGCCCACGTCAGGGGTGCGCAACAAGCAAGACATTGTCGTCCGGCTGCGGTGCGTGGCTCATGGCTGACCATTTTTTCCTGTATGCATCGATGCAACAGGCAGATGCGCAAAGCCGTTAGTTGAAGCAGCTTGTCGCCCAACCTTCTCTTATCTCCTCACCTTTGCTTTTGCTTCACATGCTCCTCACCTTTGCTTTGCTTCACATGCTACACAGCGGTCAGGCACTAGCCACCACACCAGCACCACCAGCCAAGCCCATCCGGACAGCAGTAAGGCCACGCGCAGGAAAAGCACCAGCGCCGGCACCTGCATCAGCGCCAGCACCCCCGCGCGTACCTTTGGAGCTGCGGCGGCTGTTTGACAGAGGCCAAGTGGTGGCCGTTTTCCAGCAGCACCAACCGCTGGCGCACCGCCTCATCCAGTCCATCCCTGACGCCGATCTGCTCCGCTCATGCGTCAGCCACAAGGCAGAGAAGGCGCGCTCTGCTGGGTCAGACCTTGCGTTGGCCATCTGCTTCGCCTGTGTCTTGAATAATCTGAGTCATCGTGATAGCTTGGGTCTCTGGCCATTGATCCCATTGGTTGAAGTGGGGCCTCTTGTGCCATTTCTGGCGCCGCGCAGACTGTAACATGAATCATCATCATCATGGGTCTCCCTACCTCCCCGCCACTAGCCTCTTGCTCCTTTCCCCCCTTTCCTTAGTGCACATCTCCCTGCGCCACTGGCCACTGGGAGGGTTTCCTTAATCCACGCCTCAGGGCGTATCACCCATTCCTTTACCTTTGCACGTTTCCCTGCGTTTTCCCCTCCAGGTGTTTGAGTACCGCGGGGGCAAGGACTTGTACACAGGGCGAGGCAAGGTCGCAACAGGCAACCGAACCGCCAATGTGGATCACATCATCGAGTGCCAGCTGGGAGCCTTTGCCTGGGGTGCAGCGGTGTCCCACCACCCTAGGCTCAGGATGCTGAGGAGCGACACAAGCCTGGTCAAGGTGGGGGTGGGGCAGGACAACGTTTGAGTATGGGGAGGCTGCTAGTTCTGCATGGTGTGTTGGGACACAAGGAGACAGCTGCCAGAGGCACTGTCAATCCTGGTTGTTTGCAAAGGTGCCAGACCCTGTGTTGCCGCCGAAGCTGCTGCCCATGTGTCACACTGCCATGATGTGTGGCAAACCCCTGTGCAGCCTGTTTGGAACGGCTGGGACAACCTCAATGTCACCTCTGCCGACATCAACCAGGCCAAGAAGGGGGGCACACAGTGCTTCACCAGAGCGCTGCAGGACGGGCAGCCGGGGGGCTACATGGAACACATGCTGGGGAGGCCAGCCATGCCCCTGCAGGTGGTCAGGAACCTGGGCAAGACCATTGCCATGGTTACCGACCCCATCCTAGACCAGGTGAGGGCGGTGCCAGGCCCCTGCGGTAGGTGATTTACGGCCACTGATCGCTTTCCCGCTTGTAAAAGGGGAGGTGATTGCTGTCTTTGTTTTGCTGCTTATGTGCTTCCTGTTTCTCACTGGTATGTTGTGGCATTCTGGCATGCAGATTGCGGCGGCAAGCGTGATGGCCAAGACCGAGCGCCAGGCAGCCCTTGTGCTCGACTTTGGGGCGGAGCTCAATGCCATCTTTGAGCGCATGCGACTGGAGGACGTGTGAGGGAGGTGCTGTATGCCTGGCTCAGGTTAAGCAGGATAGCACGAGTGATGCAGCCAAGCTACGAGTGTTGTGATCATCACATGTGCAACAAATGATCTCAGCGAATTCCCATTTCACAACACATCATCGCCAACACCCAGCAACAACACATGGATTTTCATGACACCTTGATCTAACAGATGCCTGAACATGGAAAATTTTGGTTTGCAGTTGCAACTTAACTTTGCAACTTTGCAGTTTTGAATGTGGAAGGTATGAAGTGTCCCACGTTGGAGGCCACTGCTTTGGATATCGTGCCCTAAGCCACTTTCGCCTCAGCAGCAGCTTCTGAAACATGCAGGTCGCCGCGTCGCACACCAGCACCTCGGTGCAGTGCAGGAGGGATGTGGTGCCCCGTGCCGCTGCTCTCTCTGCGCCAGTGAGGGCCGCAGTGCCCGTCTGCAGGTGACAACTCGCAACAGACGCGCTGCATGCACCTGTCTGCCGCGTTGCTGAGGTAGCCAGCGTTCGCTGCATCGCAGGGAGCTGGTGTCAGAGGTTCGCCGGCCATCCATCCAAAAGGTTGGCCACCTAGCGCCTGTGGCAGCAGTGGCACGCGAGGCAGCCCACCAGCCGCATCGGCTTGTCCGTTCCTGCAGAGACTCATCGGAATCGCTCATGCTTTCCCTTTGCATGGGTGCAGGCATCGCGCGCTGCTGTGCGCGTGCACGCGCAGCAGGTGTCCACTCAGCCCGCTACCCAGCAGGAGGAATACATCGAGGTAGGACGCAGGCGTTTGGCTGTGCGATGCGTTGATTGTCGCCGTTATTGGTCCCTAGCAAACGCGGTGTTGCGCCACCCCTTCCCTGCTTGCACCCGCAGCTGGATGTGCCCAAGCCTCTGGGCCTGAAGTTTGCACGCGGGAACGACGGTGGCGCGTACATCATTGAGAACAACCCCGCCGCTGGCAATACCGACCCCAGAATTCAGGTGAATGCAGCTGTGCACACCAGTGCACCTGCAAGCAACACCAAGGGCATGAACCGACTTGCGCACAAGATCCTCCTGGCTGCTGATTCCACTGCACACCGTACCTGTTATTCCTGTGCGCAGCCTGGTGACAAGGTTGTGCAGATCTCTGCCAGCTTCGGCAGCGAAGTGTGGGACGCCCAGAACTTCGGCCAGGTAAAGGCCAGCAGCTGCAGGCACAGCAGCAGCAGTGATACCTCTGCACCAGTCTGGCACACCAGCAGCCTGTCAACCCAAGCAGAACTGGATGGACTAGTCATAAACAGCCATCCATGGTTGGCTTCAATCTCAAAGCACGTCTGACTTGCAGCCATGACGACTGCTGTGTTCCTGTACCTGCAGATCATGTACGCAATCAGGACCCGCAGCGGCACTGTTTACCTGAAGATCAAGCGCAACTTCGGTGACATGTCCATGCTCCAGGTGGGCGCCAGTTGATGGACAGGGGCTACTGGTGGTTGGGCGACGCTAGTGCATCAGTGTTGGCCGCTGCGGCGCACTTGCCAGCATACAGGTCCTCGAGCAAACCCTTAAGGAGATGTGCTTTCGCAGGGCTTATCCCACCAGCTCACCACCTGCGCTTTGACTACAGCTGAAAGGTTTTGTTGCTGGGAGCATTGCTGCTGGGGTAGTGCAGCTCCGGACCACTCCTCCAGCGTGTCTGACGCCCCCCCTCTGCTGCATGCCCTGCTGCGTTGCCCCACACAGGACGATTCGGATGAGTCGGAGAAGCAGTGGAAGAAGGAGCGTGCGGGCGGCAACTATGGCGCCGGCACCAAGGAGATCCAGGAGCGGAACTACGTGGCCAGGAAGGAGGCCGAGCGCAAGCGCCGTGAGCTGTTCGATGACGCGCTGGCCAAGTTCAAGTCTGGTGCTGTTGCGGTGCGTACAGGTGGACCCCATTGTGGGCTGATGGAGAGGGAGAGGGAGTGAGGCAGGGCCTGGCATGGGTATCGATGTGTAGTGGGTGCGATGGTGCAGGTCCTCCACTGGCAAGGGCCGCTGGCGCAGTACGCCTAGTAACAACCTTGGCCTCCTCTTCTCAAGCAGGGCAGGTTATGGTGCGCATTGTAGCCCTCTCCTTCACTGCTCCACCGCCTAGCTGCAGTGCAGCACCTGGTAAGTCCCACCCATCTCCCTGAGAGCTATGCGCGCGCGCAACCGCTGTGTCTCTATCCTCCCCCCTGCCACACCCTCGCACCTCCTGCTGCCAACCCCTCCCCACCAGTATACAATAGGTTACACATGTTATTTGCGCCCACCACTGCAGGAGTCTCTGGTTGACTTTGAGAACATCCTGGCCATGGAGCCCCGCAACTACGTGGGCGACAACTTCTCGCGCGTCACCCCCATCTACAAGGTCACGCAGTACAACATCGCGTGCTGCTACGCCATGCTGGACCAGGTGGGGGGTGGGTGGGCATGGATGCTGTCAGGCAAAGCGTTTTTTACAGGGGAGGGCTTTGCCTCAGGAGTGGCACGGGTTCATGGCTCACATGCCTGGGGCTGACGCGCACAGTTGCATGACTCACATGCTTGGGGCTGAGGGTGAAGGGGCGGGGTGATTTACCAGTGGGTGGGGTGCAGCGCGGTGCTGCACCGGCCGCTGCGGTGCAACATTGTGACACTCAAGAAGCTCACCTGGGCTGCACGCAAGCCTGGTGTAGTGTAGTGAGACTAGTGGTGTTGTTGCTGCTTCTGGAACTGGGGACTCACCTTGTGGTACTCGGGACTCACCTCCTGATCCCCTCCTCTCTGCGGCCCTGTGCCCCGTTCTTCCTGCAGGTGGACGAGGGCCTCAAGTCCCTGGAGTCGTGCATGGCCTGACCCCAGCCTCCCTTCGCCTGTGTCGCTCTGCAGGAGGACGAGGGCCTCAAGTCCCTGGAGTCCTGCATGACCTGACCCTCTTTTGGTCTCCCTTCCCTACCTCGCTTTGCCTGTTGTGTCCTGCAGGTGGACGAGGGCCTCAAGTCCCTGGAGTCCTGCATGGCCTGCGGCTTTGACAACTTTGAGCAGATCCGTAAGGACAAGAACCTGGCGGCACTGCGCAAGTCCCCCAAGTTCAACGTAAGCACACGCATCGCACACATTGAACCCTGCGTTGCTGTCGCTTGGGGGTAGATGCTAGCGGACCTGCAGCTTGTCTCCTGCAAAGCGCCCGCAGCGCCTGCATCGTACCCTGCATTGTTGTTGCTTGGGGATAGGTGCCGGAGGCCCTGCAGCTCGTCTCTGCCAGAAAGAGGGCTGTAGGGCTGGGGTAATCGGCGTCATGGCCATGGGTATGGGGAAGGTGATGGTGCATTGCCTGGGTCATGAAGGGGACCCCATACCTGTGTCTGAAAGGTACACATTGTCTGTGTTTTCCTACGTGGGCTCGTTGGAGACGGTTTTACTAGTCCTGAGTAGGGGTCCTTTGCACCCTGCCCAATTGCCTCCTAACCTACTTGTGTTTTGTCTTGCCTGCAGGCTGTGATGGACAAGTACGATGAGCCCGTCATCAACTGGTCCGCAGTCAAGGCGACGTTTGGCTTCTTCAACCGCAAGTCTGAAGAATAAGCGTACCTGAATGTTAACTCCGCAGGGTTAGCCCGCATGGATAGCCCGCATGGATCCATTGCCTGGGAACGTGACAGGCGTTAGCACCTCCGGGTGTGTGGTGATGCGATGTTATTCGTCTGTCATGGGTCGTGGAGGGTGTTTTGCTGGAGGCTGCTGTTTTATGGCGCTGTTATTCTCTTCACAGCTCAAGATTCCTGTCTTCCCCTGACGTTTTTGCAAACTGGCTTGCCTCGTTTTGTCACTAGAGGCTCATGCCTGTAACTGGCTGTGACGATGCACAGGTGGTGGTGCAGGCGTCTTGCAATTCAGCATGTGCACGCGTGCTACTGATTCTGCATGCGGCCAGGCAGGCTGCAGTGCAGGGCCCACATGCTGTGCTCTCATCAGTCGGTCCTGCAGCACTGCTGCATTATGGCCCTGGCCTGATACCTGCCCTGTGGGTTGAGGCTGAGTCGTGACAACAGCATTGACCCCTCGACCCGTCCTTGCGAGTCAACGTGAAACCGGCATGCACAGCCTTGGTGGTGTGGGGCAGGATTCATGTCAGGTTGACCCGTTTACAGGACGTTTTGCGTGGTGCGTCATACCTCATGTGCAGGAACTCCAGCTGCAAGCACTGCTTGTAAAGCAACTCCGGCTCTGTGGTGTTGTGTTACGGCTGCCTTCGCGTGTCGGCACGATAGGTGTGTTGCATGCCTGCCAGCCCGACACAAGCGCACAACAGCAGGTACCGGCGAAATGCCGTCGCGTTGATGCATCCGAGCGCAGGTTCAACGCAGTGAAATGCTGTGCGGGGGAGATCCAGTGCCCACGGAGCATAACATGGCTCTGGGCGAGCCGCCCCACAACGTGTCTGGCGCGTCCGTGCACGCCATGCGCGAGTTCCTGGAGCAGCGCCTGGGACAGGATGGGATGGAGCGGCTGCGGCAGGCCCTGACCCCAGCATTGGCCGCTGAATACCTGGACTCACCCATGTCATTCACTGAGCTGCTGCCGGAGCAAGGCCTGATGGAGTGAGTCAATGGCATGCAGCAAGCAGGTGCTAAAAGCTCTTTTAGCACCTGCCTCTTGATCCCCACGTGCATGCGCACAGGTTACTACACCAGGCATCAACACAGACAGGCACCAGCGTTTTGGACTTGATGTTTGAGCTGGGGCGGTACATGCTGCCGTTCATAGTCAAGCATGCAGGATACGAGCGCTGCATACGTCGGGTGTCCCCTACCCTGCTGGGGTTTGTCAGGTGCGCAGCGCTGTGCAGCATTTGTGCAGCAGCATCTGTGCGGCAGCATCTGCGCAGCACATCGCCACTCCGTGGCAACCGCAGAAAACTCAAAAGATTGCAGACTGCAGACTGTAGACAGCTGTTTGCCACGCGCGAGCCCGCCTCCACCTGTTGGCTGTTTGTCCTCATAATAGCACTTCAAACCCTCGCAAAGCAGCCCCTGAACATCTCTGCACAACGCTGCTGCGCCCCTGTGCAGGTGCCTGACGCAGCAGCTGCTTGCCCAGATGTTCCTGGCGCTCACCAACCGCTCACCACCCGTGCCAGAGGCACGCATCACAGACGTCACCGCAGACTCATTCACGCTCAGCATGTTTGCGCCCAAAACCGGCAATGGGATGGGCATCAGGGGCGCACTGTCACTGTTCAATGGCATGCTTCACTGGGCGGCGGAGGAGCTGTACAGCCTGCACCTCAAATCCGCAGACCTGGGCGTCACCACGTTGCCGACGGGCCAGCAAACACAGGTGCGCCAGCCTGGCTGTGCCATGGGAGGCTGCGACTTAAGCTGAAAGGACTTGGAACGGAACGCTCTTCCAGTATGCGCAGTGCAGTCGTGATGTCGGCAGTTCATGGGGCGCTTACAGTGTGCCCCTGGGCAGGAGTTTGCAGCAGACAGATGCTGCCACAATTCACAGCCCGCGCAGTACCACGTCGCTAAGCTAGCTACAGACAGCTGTGTGTACCTCCCAACCTATCCCTAGGGGTGCGGCCTCCCCTCCCTGGCATGCCCTGCTTGTTGCCGTCGCAGTCTATCAAGGTGTGTGTTCAGCCTCTCAAGCCAAGACCCCGCAACTTAACAATGTTCACCTCAGCCGCTCAAGACAGGAGGCACGCCAGCCCAAAGAGCATCATGGGCCTCGACCCCGACACCTTTGCCAAGCTGTTCCCCTTCCACTTCTCGGTGGACCTGGACTTCCGGGTGCTGCAGGTTGGGGAGGCGCTGTGCCAGATGCTGCCCCGGCTGTCGCAGCCCGGCACGCACATCGGGGAGGTGCTAAAGGCAAGTCAAGACGCAGACCAAGCCTACCTTTCATCCTATTTATCCAATAGCACACAGGTCCTTGGTTCACTCCCGCTGCCAGGCACACCTTCACTGCTTGCGATATATATCAGGTGCTATGTTCACACCTTCTCCCCAACTGCTGGCTGTCTCCCGACCTGATTTGCCGACCCTGTCCTGATGAACCTGTCCTGATGAACCTTTCCTGCTGGCCATGGCCCTGTCCTGCTGACTCTGTCCTGCCGACCCCGTCCTGCTGACCCTGTCCTGCCAACCCTGTCCTGCTAACCCTGTCCGCAGGTGCGCATACCTGACGTGCCCTGGAGCATGGACTGCCTGCAGGACATCCTGGAGAGCGACATGACAAAGCGTGTGGTGCTGAGCAGCAAAGGCGACCTGGGCCTGGAACTGCATGGCGGTCTGCACCGGGTGTGGCAGATGCAAAGCGTGGAGTGCGGCTGGCTGGCATCCGGAAGGGAGGCACTCATGTTCCTCGGTAACCCCTCCATCAGCAGCATAGAGGACATGGAGCGCCTGAACCTGTTCCTGAGTGACTTCCCGCCGCAAGACACGGCGCCGGAGCAGGTGCTGTTTTCGGCGTCCAAGCAGGTGCAGGCTGAGACTTGGATGCAGGAGGTGGCGCAGGACAACAACGCGCTCATGGAAACACTGGCGGAGACGCTGGCGTGCCAGCAGGAGGAGGCCGGGCGCAAAGACCTGAGCTTCGACTGTGCGGGTCACGTGATGCTGCGCCTGCTGGACGGCCTCGTGCTGGGCGAGGAGGTCACGGCGCAGCAGGTGCTGGCTGCGCGCGCCGCGCTGCTGCGCTCCGGCGACTCGGTCTGGAAGCCGATCGACTTCGGCTCCAGGTCCCTCGTCGAGGATGAGGAGGTCAACGCATCCCTGGCCAAGATGCTGGGCACGCAGGCGGGCCAGTGGAGCGCCGAAGAGGATGCGAAGCGACAGGAAATGGAGCTGGAGACCAGCTCGCCCTCCAACGCAGTCAACAACCTCATGGCGCTGTGCACGCCCAGCCTGATCGCCGGGTACTCGCGCACCGGGGGGCCGCAGTCCTTCACCCATGCGAGCAGCACCAGCATGGGGCGCTGCGGCGTGCGCCGCAACGCGTCGCAAGCAGACCTGATGAGCAGGCGGGCAGCGGCCGCCGCCGTCACGGCGCAGCTGCAGCTGCAGGCCCTTCCTGCCAGCCGCAGCTCAGTTGGCAGCCCTGAAGGCAGCCGGCCGCCGACCAAGCCTCAGCTGGAGGATGGCTTGCGGGTGACGGGCGTGAGCGACAGCGGCGTTCAGGGCAGCGATGAGGCCGCGTCGTCCATGAAGCGGTGGCTCAAGGTGTGCGTCATGGCTGATCAGATCACTGATCAGTGATATGGGAAAGCACAGGCAGCAGGTGTGCTTCAGAGCCTGAGGTTCCCCAGGCCGGGGTGCAGGTTTGGCCAGCAGCCGATTTGTTTGCCGCAGTGCATATGGTGCGCACAGGTGACCATCGCAGTGCTAGCAGTGCGCAGGGAAGTGCAAGGCGGTCTGACCTGCGTGACGGTGTCCTTGCATCTGCGCAGGAGAGTGTGTCCAAGGTGTTCAAGCCCTTCCGCTCCCACAACAGCAGGCATTCCCCTGGCAGCGGCAGCAGCACCCCCACCGCCAGCAATAGTCACAAGCGCTCGCCCAGGGCGCAGGCTGTGAAGTTGTTGGACGAAGACTTCAAGAGCAAAGAGGCCAAGCTTGGCAATCGGGTGTCGGTGGACCACACGATTAACCTGCCCAGCACGCCCTCACAGCAGCTGGCCTCAATAGAGCTGGAGCAGAGCAGCCAGGACCACCTGCAACGGCCGTCCACGCTGGCGGCAGTGCAGCGGGCTGCGGAGATGGAGAGCAGCGACAACGAAGTGTTCAACGGCAAGCTGCTCGGCGTCGCGCCAATGACCGGCGCTCTGTCCATCCGCATGCTGCAGCAGCCTGGCGAGGAGGTGGGTAGATGGGGCGATGGGGGGAAACAGGGCAGGGTTTCTTGCTGTGTTGGGAGCCTGCTGGCAGGATGACTGTCGTTGGTGAACGCCATTGCCGGTGGCGCATCGGTGGCAACTCCAGCCACAATACTGTAGCCCGGACGCAGTAGCTGCAGCGCTAATGCTCGACGAAAGTCCGTGTCGCTGTATGCACCAGCAAGCCTCGCTTGTAACTTAAGCCTTTCACCACCGTCCTCCATCGTATGCACTGCAGGTTGCGGCCGCGCTCTCCGGCATCAACGAGTGGCAGTTTGACTCACTTGCGCTCGACCGCGCGACCAACGGTCGGCCGCTCTCCTTCCTGGCGTTCCACCTCATGCAGCGCACGGGTGTCATGAGGCAGCTGCAGCTAAATGAGCACAAGCTGTCCAGGCAAGAACTGATTTTTGAGGGGTTCTATGGGTTATGCGCCCTGAGGGGGCGGCAGCGCTGGGGGCTGACTCACTTGCCTCTGGTATAACTGACTGACTGATGATGCCGGTGACTGGTTGACCAGCAGATGCTGCATCTGGTGCTGTAGGTAATAGCTTGCTCTCAGTGAGATGAAACCAGCTTCGCCAGTCCCTAGCCCCCATAAGGCGTTGCTGTGGAATCTGACCGTATGGGTTTCCTTGTTTGTTTGTGCAGGTTCCTGATGCGCATCGAAGACGGCTATGGAAGCAATCCGTACGTCAGCAGGGGCGCCAGTGTGTGGGGTGGGCAAGACAGCAGAGCGCTTTGCACCAATTTAAGCGGTAGGATGTAGAGGCAGGTTTTCCTGTGGACTGCACCTCCCCTTGACTCACGCCCAAGGGCGTAGTTCTTTCTTTCTCTCCACAGGCTTGTGCAGACCCTTGTGGGTCTGCAGTCAGACCCTGCTGCCCAGACCCTGCTCAGACTGTGAGCCACTCCAATACGCTGCCCCCCATGGCCATACATGCACGTGCACGCTCAATCCCAATCGGCAGGTACCACAACCGCATCCACGCCTCGGACGTGCTGCGGAGCTTCCACGTCATCCTGACAAGGGGCGGCATCCTGGAGGGCATCGCGAGGCACCAGTCTGATGCAGCGTCCACCTCGCATGGCGCTGGCGAGGTGCGGGTGGGGCAGGGTGTGCTAGGTCTACAGGGGGAGCGGGGGAGCCAGTCCTCGTCAACAGCAGCCAAAGGGCGAGCTGCAGGAAGTACAGAAAGCTTAAGAGGGTGCCAACCTGGTCAGCAACATCCCCAAAGGCGTCCCCTTGCAACCCGCTAGCAGCCCTAGGGCTCGCGAGCAGCAGCCCTGCTGCTTGCATCTGTCCTGCTCCGGGGCCTTCTTAGTCCATAGTCGGAGTGTGGTTCACTTTGGTTAACCCTGCGCTACTTGCAGCTGCAGGGCCTGATCGTGACGGGTCATGAGAACCCTGAGAATGACAGCCTGCAGCTGCTGACCTGCTACCTGGCGGCGATCGTGCACGACTATGAGCACAGGTATACATACATTCAAATATGCCAAGTTGCAGCCAGCATTGCAAGCACTTACCAACCATGCAGCCGCCACACCATAGGGCCTGTGCAGCTAGTGCAGCATGAGGAGGGAAGGAAAGGCTGTAATTTGGGGGCTGTAGGGGCCCGGGCTGCAGGCAGGG
>JAWZTI010001182.1:0-15766 GCA_039880955.1 Chlamydomonas urium | reverse complement strand
GACCGGCGCCGTCTGCGGCGGGCGATGGAGCGGAGGGCGCGGGGGTGGCGGGGGTGAGAGAGGGCGCGGAAACGCAGGCTGGGGGCCAGTCCGACGCGGACGGCGCGCGCAGCAACAAGCGGGGGCGGCCCAGCGACGCGGCGGGCCTGCGGGACAGGTGCACGACAGGGGGCCTGGCTGAGGGGCAGCTGCGCACTGAGCTCGCGACAGCAGCACATGTGAAGGGTGTTCGGGCTAGAAACGTGGAGGTGGTGGCACTGGTCGTGGGCGCAGGCTGCAAATCACAACAAATCAATAGCCAGGCTTTTGCAGACGTCACCGGACAGCACCATTTTGACCCAGGGTGATTGGTGTGGGCATTCTTTTCATCTCACGCAAGTCACTCCCTGGTGTGGGGCATGGCCTTGCTGCGCACAGGTCAACGGGGAAGAAAGCACGTCGCTCAATTGCACCTGGCGCTGGGGCCGGCGGCGGCATCATGGGTGGCGGAGGCCGCAGCGGCAACTCCAACGTCACTAGTCAGTAATTGATGCAGAGGGAGTGGGGCGGTGGGATCGAGGGGGCAGGAGCTGGGTAAGAGCGGCTTTGTTGAGTAGGGCTGTGAGCGGGCTGGGTGCAGGGGTGTATTTGGGCTGGCCAGGGTAGCTTAAATGTGCTGGCCAGGGTGAGAGCAGCAAGCAGCATCTTGGCCAGCAGCAGCGCAAGGAAGATGCCGAGGAGCATGTGACCAGCTGGGCTGGTGATGGAGTGTGTTGCTGTGTTGTGATACTGGTTTGCATTGCCACTCAAAAGACAAGTCAGCGGCAGCTCCGTTTGGCATACGCTGCTGCGGAACATGTCCATCGCTGAGCTAAGCAGCGACATGCCAGGGGTCTACCTCCCTAACTGACTGCTGCTTATCCTTTCGCAAACTCAAGGGCTGTCCAACAAGCTTTCTTCACCAACTGCCCTTCTGACTCACTCGCTGCTTCCTGTTTGCATCTGACCCGCAGCCGCCAAGGCTGTGCGGTACAGTGACCTGGGCGGCATCGAGGATGTGCTTGGGGACATCCGGGAGATCATTGAGTACCCACTCAAGCACCCAGAGGTGAGGGGCCCACCCAAGTTGAACCTTCGATAAGGAGGAAAGGCTGTGGTTCAGGGGGATGACTGTCAGCACGGCACGAAGAAAGGGTGTGAAAGAGCACGTTACCGGTGAAAGAGCACGTTACCGGTGAACACCATGACCCCCATGCCTCCCTGCTCTGTTCTTCACCCGCACTGACCTGCCACCCCTGCCGCGTAAGGTGTATGCATGGCTGGGCGTGGAGCCGCCTCGTGGTGTGCTGCTGCATGGCCCCCCAGGCTGCGGCAAGACCGCCCTGGCCAACGCCATTGCAAACGAGTGCGGCGTGCCTTTCCTGCGCGTGTCAGCGCCGGAGATTGTTTCCGGCATGTCAGGTGAGGATGTGTGGCAAGCATGAACACGTGTGGGGACAGGCTGTCTGGTTTTGGGCTTGGCGTCTTCTTGACAACGGGTTAGCCATGGGTCTGAAGTCCTCACCCAGATTGCATGTTGGTGAATATGGCAGCTGTGGCCTGTAGCATTCCAACGAGCCCCATCCTGTCCTATTATTAAAAATGCAAGCCCCTCACCTGCAATGCACTGCATTCTTCTTGTATGGCAGGCGAGTCAGAGGCGAAGCTGAGGTCCCTGTTCCAGGAGGCACTGGACGTAGCGCCCTGCATCGTCTTCATAGGTGAGGTAGAGGGACATGAGTGCCTTCAAATACATTCACATGCCCTGAGCATGGCAGGGTTGGTGTTGGGCTGTGCAGGGCGCAATTGCCTGCCCGTCCCGAGCAGCTGAGCGGAAGCGGGTTCAGTGGGTGTACATCTCACCCTCATTGCCCTGTAAATCATTGTGGATTCCCCGCCATATCCTGTCCCTGCTGACCTGACGTTTCATAACCTAGCTCTCCGCTGCAACACCTCCCGCCCCTCTCCTTCTCCGCTGCACCTTGTCAGATGAGATCGACGCCATCTTTCCGAAGCGCGAGTCCGCGCAGCGTGAGATGGAGCGCCGCATTGTGGCGCAGATGCTCACCTGCATGGACGACCTGTCGGCGGGGCCTCAGCCGCAGGAGGGGGCGGCAGCAGGGGGTGACGGTCATGAGGGGGGGCAGGAGGAGGAGGGGCAAGGGGGACCAGGCACCAAGGGCTTCGCGCCGCACCCACACGTCATCGTCATTGGTGCAACCAACCGCCCTGACGCGCTCGACCCGGCACTCAGGTGGGTCAGGGCGGCTGAGACCTGGGCAGCCCGGGGCAGCCCCAGGACCGGCCTCTGGCGAGTGCAGGCTTTGGGTCAGTTAATTCAACACCCTGGCTTTGCTGTGCCTTGCCCTCCAAAAGCCGAAAGCAAGCACGTTTGGCAAACCATACGCAGACCAGTGCGTCACATAATGCAGCCTTACGCCGCAGCTTAGGAAGCTGCCGCCGCCATCTGCGCTGCTGCCCCACCCTGTAACTACACCCCCTCCGTGTTTTTCCCACCAGGCGTGCGGGACGCTTTGACCGCGAGATCTCGCTAGGCATCCCCACCGAGGCGGCGCGCGTCAAGATCCTGCAGGTCATCTCGCGCCGCCTGCGCCTGGATGGCAACTTTGACTTTCACTATGTCGCCAAGCGCACACCAGGTGGGGTTCCCCAAACGTTTTGCTGCAAGCAGGAGTGGTCAGGCCGGTCTGTTTATCGTTGCCTGACCTGCCCTGTTGTCTGCGCCATGCACACTGAATCTCACTCAACTTGCTGGTGCCCCCTGCTTGCCCCTGCATGTTTGCGCAGGCTTTGTGGGTGCAGACCTGACGGCGCTGTGCAAGGAGGCGGCGGCCATTGCGGTCACGCGCATCTTTGACACGCTGGGAGCCGCGGAGGCGAGCGCAGCTGCGGCGCTAGCGGCGTCTACGGAGGGCGCTGACGGCGTCGACGCGATGCAGGTGGACGGCGCGGCCGTTGCGGTGCCGCCTCAGCAGCCCAGGTGCGCTGTGCGTGCACACAGATGGCCCCCGGGGGAGGGGGTCACTCACTTGCTTCCACTCGCCCGCCACTCGCGTGCCATGTTGGAGGTGTGAGTGCTGAGCTGGATTGGTGCTGCTGCTGCGTGCGTAGGTTTGGGCGCGGCCCGCTGGGTGTGGAGGAGCTGGCAGGGCTGGCCATCACCATGTCTGACTTCCAGGCGGCCATCCCCAAGGTTCAGCCTTCGGTGCGGCGTGAGGGCTTCACAACCACGCCGGACGTTACATGGGAGGATGTGGGCTCGCTGGATGAGGTGCGTGAAGGGGGAAGGGATTCAAGGTTCACGGGTGGCATGGCTGGGTCGAGATGCGGCACGGCCAAGGTGGTGCGGTGCAAGACAAGGTGTGTCCGTCTTGCTGGTGTGACTCTGGTCAAGGGGGTGGAGCGGTGCAAGGCAAGGTTTGTCCGTCTTGCTGGTTGACTGGCTGCTTGACTGGTGGCCTTCAGCCAATGGTTGACTCGCATGGAAGGCAGCAATGTGTGCAGCAATCAGGCTGAATGGGATGAGAGTGGCGTGCTGGAAACGTTGCCCACATGAGTGCCCTCCTACACAGTGCACTGATGCGTGGTTGGGAGGGATTGGTAGAGACTGCATATGCTGCTTCATCATGCTGTCAGATTTGGTCGAGAGTCAGGTCAAGTGAAGTCAATTGGTATAAGGGGAGGATTATGACATCCTCCGTTCAGAAATTCGCTAGTGTCCGAGGACAGCTAGCGGGGGTTTGGAAATAGTTTTCAACCAGCAATAATCGCGTCTCAGTAGACCTTCACGGACAGCGACATTGCCCCAAGCGCAAGAATACTGTTCTTAGTGCATGACAACGGACTGGCCTGGCCCACCCCTTTCTGCCGGCGGCGAGCCGATGGTGGGGCCGGCGCCGCCTCTTGCTGCATTGCGTCCCATTTACAGCCGCCATCGCGCCATGCGCAGCGCTGGATCGGCCTGGCCGCAGCAGTAGCCAGGCACATGTACCCAGCTTTGATCAGGTAGCAGGCAAGACAGACAAGAGAAGGTGGACACAGAGACAGCCAGCAAAATTTTGGACTGACTTGGCTGCTGCTTGTTCACCCTGCAGATCCGTGAGGAGCTGTCCTTCTCCGTCACGCAGCCAATCAAGTACCCCGAGCAGTTTGCCGCCATGGGTCTGTCCGCTGCCGCCGGTGTGCTGCTGTATGGGCCGCCCGGCTGCGGCAAAACACTGGTGGCCAAAGCAGTGGCCAATGACGCAGGCGCCAACTTCATCTCCATCAAGGTGTTTGGCTGTGCTGTGGTGGATGACGAGGGCTCAGCAGGGTTGAAGATGGATGGATGAAGGGAGGATGGTACAGTCTACAGGGCGTCACAATGGCACTTGACCCTCAACTCGATGGATGGAGTTGACAGCCGGAGGCCAATGCACCACAATGAGTTATATGACAGCCTCTATTATGCGCTCGCAGTCACCGCCGCGCTGCACACAACCCCTGCCTGCGTGTGTCCACCCAGGGCCCTGAGCTGCTGAACAAATACGTGGGCGAGAGCGAGCGGGCGGTACGCGCGCTGTTCTCACGTGCACGTGCTGCTCAGCCCTGCGTGCTCTTCTTTGACGAGATGGATGCACTAGCGCCCAGGAGGGGCACTGACACCAACCAGGCTGCAGAGAGGTGAGGCAACGTGGCGATCGGCAGGGAGGCATGCTCAGGGGCGGGTCAAGGTGTCTGCTGGGTTGTCACCGCGCTTCATGGGCTCCCATGGGTGAAGCTAAGCCAAAGCACACACCACAACGGGTGGCAGGGCTGTTGCTTGCTATTCACACCCTGCCCTGCCGTTCAAGTGTTAGTCGCCCTGCGCTGCTGTTGCCTTTCTGCGAGCCCACCTGCCTGCCTGCCTGCCTGCCCCGTTGTCTGCAAACCCGTGCGCAGGGTGGTGAACCAGCTGCTGACGGAGATGGATGGCATGGACGGGCGCCAGGGCGTGTTCCTGGTGGCGGCCACCAACCGCCCCGACATGATTGATCCCGCGCTGCTCAGGCCAGGGCGACTGGACAAGGTGAGCGGGGCGCACGGTATGGTCGTCTGAGGCATCCATACACGCGTCAGCTTGTGAGACGCGTAGCACCATGCTGAAGGCTGCACACCGGTGCGGCTTGCTGTGCCTGCCGGCATGCGCGTCTGCTCCACCCTCACCACACCTCTGCCCCGTGGATCCCAGGTGCTGTACGTGCCGCTGCCGCCGCCCGACGGCCGCGCCTCCATCCTGCGCGCCCTCACCCGCAAGGTGCCTGTGGTCCCAGGCCTGGACCTGTCGCAGCTGGCCGCCGGCGCTGGTTGCGAAGGTTTTAGCGGCGCCGATATGGCAGCGCTTGTGCGCGAGGCGTGCGTACTGGCGCTCAAGGTACGTAGGGTCTGGGGCTGCAACAGAATCGCATCAGGGTCAGGCAAACAGGGAACTGGCGCTTAAACGGCAAAGGATGGCCATGCTACAGGTTTGGGGTAGGCATTGGGTCATGGGCGTTGAGTATTGCCACAGTCAGGTCTCAGGGTTCAGGGTTTGACTCACATCCCCTGCTCTCCCCCGCTCGTCAATGTACAGGAGACCATGGATGCAATGGGTGCACTACCTGCCACCTCCGCTGCAATTGTCGGCGCAGATGGTGCACGCGCCGGCGGTCCGCCCCTGGTGTATGCGCACCACTTTGAGGCTGCGCTGGGGCGCATCACGCCCAGCGTGTCGCGCAAGGACCAGCGTGTGTATGACAACATCCGCCTTCGCCTCAGGGGCAACACCAAGGCTGCTGCCAAGTGGGTGCCAGGGATCAAGGCTCTGAATAGCTGGACCCACAGCTTACGGAGGGGATAGCAGAGTGGACCCACATCCTCCCTCACACTGAGTGCTGCTCTGCTGCACCCCCTGCTGCTGCTGCTGCTGCTGCTGCTGCTATTGCGCAGACCCACGGCAGGAGAAGCACCCTCTGCAGCAGTACTGCCTGCCGGCATCCAAGGTGCACCTGCTGGCCAGCTGCCAACAGCTGGCGAGGAGGACGGGACAGGAGCGGCTGACCAGTCTTTGCTTGAGGGAGGGGTGGGGGGCCTGGGGCAGGGCTGGCATGGGCCGGATGATGCTGCAGGGGAACCGCATGCTGAGGTGTGCTGATCACTGCCGCGTCAAGTGTCACCACTGATGAAGGGGCTGTCGTGTGTTTCAGGGCTGTAGCCTTGCACCGTGAACTCTGAGCGACTGACAAGCATGCGTGGCCCTTCACAGTCATTCGTGTGTAGCTCATCCTCATCTGTAAGTGCAACCCACAGTATGGGCCATCTTATCCTTACGTCTTGTGGTGAGCTTGGGAACAGCGTAGGACGTTTTTTTCTAACCAAGTGCCCTCTGATGCACCATGTCAGAGACTCATGTCCGATGCGGCCCAAGGGTGCTAATTCAGCAGCGAGTTAGGTCACAGTCAGCCACTTGCTTTCACAACCAAACCGCTCAACACACTGGGCAACCGCCAGCGATAAAGACAGGGTGCTGGAGCGCAAACAGCGGCTATCTATGTACCCGCAAACATGCTCAAGAGGGAAGAGAGTGTGTGTGCATGGGAAGGGGGGCAGCATGACACAGTGACATGCAAGGTGCCCATGCAAGCAAGCCCACCCAACAACGAATGCGCACAAATTGGGACCCTTGCGTGATACACCAAGTGTCAACTGTAGCGCTCTTGTTCAAGTCCACCGAGCCTCCTGCCCTTCACCCTACTATGCCGCTCCAACCCTGAAGGCTTGGCACCTGGCTTTCACACTTCCCCTATGCTACTGTTTACAACGAGCCCCTCCATCTCTCTAGGCCACTGCAGCTCACTTAACCAGGTCTGGCAGCTCCTCGTTGTCCGAGTCCTCCTCCTCGTCTTCTGCCCCGCCCGCTGCATCGCCTCCCTCCTCCCCAAACCCTGAGAAGTTGTACTGGCTGAAGTCAAACTTGTCTGCTGCCTCGTCCTCCTCGTCCTCGTCCACCCACTTGTTCCAGTCACACTTGATGTGGGACAGGTGCCTCCCAGATTCCTTAGTCAGGCGCGGCCAGTGCCCAGGCTCGGTCTTGATCAGCATGATGAACACATTGCGCCCTGACACAGACACTTTGCTGGCCTGCACGTCGATCTCCTTCATAAGCACCAGGTCCACTGCATAAGGCTGCTGCTCTGCACCAGCTGTGCCAGAGAAGCTGAGCTTGCCAGTGCCGTCCACGTTTTCAAGGCTGGTCTTGGGGTCCTTCACGTCTTGCACGTCTATTGTGATGTAGAGCTGCGCACACCACAAGAAGCGGCACAGGCACATGCGAAAAGATCAGAGTAGTGCAATGGCTGTGCAAATGGCGCAGCGGGCAACGCGGGCGCTGCTTTGGCGTGAAGATCGAGGTGCGCGGGCGTCCATGCGGGATCACGGGAGGGCGTGTTAGGATGAAAGCACATGCCCATGCCCACCTTGTCCTTGCGCTGCGCCCACAGTACGGTCGGGATGAGCGTCATGGTGCTTGCTTCGCCTTCCTGAGGTCTGCTAAGTATGTGGAAGCAGAAGTGTCCGACACTTGCTGCTGAAGCAACAGCGTGCGCGAGTAGTCTAGAGTATGCGACTGTTGCATGACGGAGCGCGCCTTCTCGAACTGAAAAATCCACTGAAGTGTGGGCAAACAAGAACTTGGGCTGATCACAGCTTGCATCATCACGTTCAAGCAGTCTATTCGCGAACTGACATTCACATTTTATGATCAACCTGTCAGCAAACCCAACAAGGCTCAGCTGAGGGAGCACTGAAAACGCGATATCAAAGGCGCACTTGCTCATGGCGATTTATCAGTGGAAGTACTGCAGAGGTGAAGCTGCACTCTCTGTCCTGCCCAGGCAGTTCCCAACCTCAAACGGCCAAGCTGCGCGTACTACATGCAAAAGGATTTCTTCAGAAGAATATTGCACCTGTGTGGCACCAGCCACATGGTGTGCCATGTCAGGCCTTGGCCAGGCCTGGGGCCACAACAGTATGCGGCATCAAGGCCGGCAATGGCGGTGCATGCATCAATAAATAGGCCTATGTCTCTTAAATGCGAGCGTATGCCAGGCGCACCACTGCTTCCACGATGGCCTGGTCAATGCTGTCAGACGCCTGGTGCCGCTGCATGGTATCCCGCAGCACCGCCTCCACCACCTCCCTGTGGCCCGAGGACAACGAGGCGACGCTGCCGCCGTGCATGAAAAGCAGCTGGCAGCAGCGGCGGTGGCCCTCTGCCAAAGGTGCAGCTATGGCGGCTGTCTCCAGGGCTGTGTCCAGGGCCTTAGTGTTGTGGGTATATGGCAACAGCAGCTCCAGCATCTCAACATCGCCACGGGCTGCTGCCAGTCCCAGCAGGGTGACGCCACCTTCCAGCCTGTGCGCGACCTGTTGCTGAGGGCTGTGTTGAAGCAGCAGGCGCACAGCTTCGATGCAGCCACCTAACACCGCCAGGGAAAGTGCATTGTGCCCGTTCTCAAAGGCGTGCCAGACTTGGCGCTCAGGGCAGTGAGCTAGCAGCAGGCGCGCTGCATCAGCGCACCCACACGTTACTGCCTTGGCAAGTGCAGTTTGGCGATGCCTGTCACGGTGCAGCACCTGGCTAAGTGGCAGGTGTGTCAACAACAGGCGTGTGACGCTGAGGTTGTGGTGGCAGACAGCCCACATGAGGGGCAGCTCCCTGTTTCCATTCTCCATGGTCACTTGCTCCTCGGGCATGTGTTGCAGCAGCAGCTGGACCACCTCCCTGCTGCACTGTGCCTGCATCACCGCTTGCTGCAGCGGGGTATTCCCTTGCCAGTCGCGTTGCAGGACCTGCTGCCTGGGTGAGTGTCGCAACAGGATTTGGACCAAGGCAGCGCTGTTGCTGGCAGCTGCGATGTGTAGCGGCGTGTTCCTGCTGCCTCTGGTAACAGCTGCGACCTGCGCCTCCGGTGCATAAGCCAGCAGCGCCTCCACAGCAGCTACATGCCCTTGCCTGACTGCTGCGATGAGCGCTGTGTCCTCGCCGCCCTCCTTGACAAGCAGCACCAGCTGCTCTGGCCATGGGACTGCCTTGAGTGGTGTCTGGACAAGACTGCCCGCTTTGCCTTTGGCAACGTTGCCCAGACAAGTGTTGGTCAACAGCTGCACGAGCTGCTCCTTCGTCACTACACCTGCAGCTATCAACGCCTCCAGCGCTTGTGCAATATGGCAGTCGCTGCACGGCATGATGGGCAGCACGCGAGGCATCGGGTGGAGAACGCAATCGGCAGCTGCGCATGCTTTGCACAGGGGCAGCGGGGCTCACCGCTCCATGCTGATTAGTGCGCCAGCGTCAGCACAGTACCGTTTTAATGCCTTGCGCGCTCAAGGCGCCCCCGCACAGTTCGGACGGGTTGGGCAACTTGTCCACTTACAAGTTTGCTGTGCAGTAGGCCCCAAACAGGTGGGTAGGTTGGTCATCTTACAGTCCGCAGGGCGCCCCCAGGGCACAAAGGACGTTGCAAACTGCACGGCCATAACAACTCTTGCAACCAAACGGACGAGACCTTGGCACCTAAATCAGCACTTCAAACATCATCTTGGGCAACATGCGCAAAAGGCCACCGTAATACAGAGGTCTTTTAGTGTAAGAGGCATGGAATTGGCATTAGAAGTCGGGTGTTGTCTGGCGCCACCGTGTTCCTACTGCTACCTTCATCCACCTTCACACCCAGGTCACAACTCGCACCCAAGTGGACTGGGTCCGAGTCAGCGGGAAGTGTGCAGATTTCAAGCCCATGTGACTGCCCTCCAACGGCACCAAGCAAGTGAGTAGTTGCGCTGAGGCAACCATGGCGAAAGAAAGGATGTGCAGCCAACTTGTGCACCCCTGCCCCTGTGACAGCCCGGTCGATGATGCTGGGCACCTGATACTGCTGCAGGACATCACGCAAAACATTCTCAACCACTGCTCGCTTTGCTGTCGGCAGTGCCGCTGCGCTGGCGCCGTGCATGAAAAGCAGCTGGCAACAGCGCCTGTGACCCTGCGTCAGCGGCTGAACCTGGATGGCTGCTAGAGCTGCGTTTAGGTCATCAGTGTCGCCGACGTAGAGCAGCAGCAGCTGCAGCACGTCAGCATCGCCACGAGCAGCCGCCAGCATGGACGCAGTGACACCACTTTCCAGCCTGTGCGCCACCTGCTGCAGCGGGCTGTGTTCGAGCAGCAGGCGCACAACCTCCTGGTGGCCGCCCAGCACCGCCAGTGTCAAAGCATTGTGTCCTTCCTGCCCGCTTTGCAGGACCTGATGGTCAGGGCTGTGGGCTAGAAGCAGCCTCATTGCCTCAGCGTGGCCAAGGTCGGCTGCGTACGCAAGTGCGCTGTTAAGACTCTCATCGCGGTGCAGCACCTGGCGGCCAGGCCAGACCACTAGCAGCAAGCGCATGATCTCCCACTTGTTGCCACAGGCGGCGCCGACCAGAGGCAGCTGCCCAACTGCATTCCCAAGCATGACTTGCTTCTCAGGGCTGTGACGCAGCAGCAGGTCGACCACCTCCTTGTGGCAACCAGGCAGCCCAACTGCCAGGTGCAGCGGTGTGTCACCCTGCTTGTCGCGCTGCATGACCTGCTCATCAGGTGAGTGTCTGAGTAGGAGGCGGATGGTTGCAACGTTGTGGCTTTCCACTGCCAAATGCAGCGGCGTGCTGTTGCTGCCGGCACGCGTCACCGCAATCTGCTTGTGTGGAGCAATGGTCAGAAGTGCCTCGACTTATGCTGCATGCCCGTTTCTGACTGCTGCGGTGAGCGCTATGTCCATCGTCCTGTCATCTTCCTGCAGCAGCAGCTGCTCCGGTGTATGGGCTGCCTCAAGCAGCGCTGTGATAATGCCAGCATGGCCTTGAATGGCTGCTGCCCTCAGCAGGGCGCCGCAGACCCGGCCTGACTGGCCTATAATCTGCAGCAGCTCAGGCAGCACGCTGATTGCTGAGGCTTCCAGCGAAGCACTGCAGCAGCAACACATGGGGTCGAGCCGAGGTCACGTCAGGCCGAGGCAATATCAGGTGCGCGTGCGAGGCACAACCGCACCAGAGCTCACCCGGACATGCCAGACGATGCACAGCTTATATGCCTGCAGTGATGACCAGCTGATTTCGTTCCAAGACGCGCGTGTCAACAGTCCATACTTGCGCTTTCATTTTTGAGCTCAACGTTACTTCTGAAGAACAACTTTGTTTGCAGCGGATGAGAGTGTGCACAATGTGTACCCTTAGATACCTGGCAGCTGTGATTATCTGGCGCGCTGCATTACACATTCAAGCTCCACGCTCTGCGGATATCAGAAGGCAATATTGGTCACCAAGCATCAGTTCGGGGAACAACACAATTGCAAGCCATAAGTCAAGCAGTCAAACAAAGACCAGTCTGGTGTAAAAGGAGACGAGGGACACAAGTTCTCGCCGCAAACCTGCGTCCACCCTGTCCACTCAGGGGGCTGTCTGTGTCCCAACAGAGGTTGCCAGGCACACCAGCGCATCACGCACGTCCTGTCGCATGCTGTTGGGCAACTGCAAGCGCCTATCCCGGAGCGCTGCCTTTATGCGCTTCCTCTGGCCCTCTGGCAGCACTGCCAAACTTGCACCGTGGGCAACAAGCAGCAGGCAGCAGCGCTTGTGGCCCTTGGTTAGCCGCTCGGTCTTGATGGCTGCCAGAGCTGCGTTCAGGGCGTGAACGCTGCTGTCCATCAGGTACGGCAGCATCAGCTGTAGGGCAGCAGCGTTACCCTGGGCGGCAGCCTGCATGGGCGGGGTAGTGCCGTTGGGCAGGGCGTGCAACACCTGCTCCTTGGGGCAGTGGGTAAGCAGCGCACGCACTACCTCTTTGTCCCCCTGAGTCGCTGCCACCATCAGTGCGCTGCGCCCATGCTCAAACTCCTGCATGACCTGCAGGTCAGGGGAGTACACCAGCAGCAGCTCCACCGCCTGAGCGCAGCCGAACCAGGTTGCCACTGCCAGTGCTGTGTTGCCCCTCACGTCGCGGTGCAGTACCTGGTTTTGAGGCGAGTGTGCCAGCAGCAGGCGCATGACGCCAACCCAGTTGTGCCGTGCCGCCCAAGAGATAGGTATCTGCTTGTCATCGTTCTCTGCCATCACCTGCTGCTCGGGATGGTGCTGAAGGAGCAGCTGCACCATGGCCTTGCTGCAGGCCTTAAATTTGAGTGCGTGCTGCAGTGGTGTGTTGCCTTGCCGATCAAGGCGCAGGATCTGCTCCTGGGAGCCATGGTTAAGCAGGGCGTGGGCAACGACCAGGCTGTTGCTGGAGACGGCCAGGTGCAGGGGTGTGCTGCCGCTGCTCCCCACCGTGACTGCTAGCTGCTGGTCAGGGACGCAAGCCAGCAGCGCCTCTGCTGCTGCCGGCTGCCGGTTTCTGACTGCCGCCACGAGGGCTGTTTCCCCGCTCTCCTCATCTGCCTGGAGCGCCAGCTGCTGAGGGGAGGCTGTGAGCCTGAGCAGGACGGTAATCAGGTCGGCTTGGCCCTGACTGGCCGCTGCCCTGAGCAAGGGGCCGCAAGCGCCATCCAGCTGCCTCAGCAGCTGCAGCAGCTCTGGCACCATGCCTCCTGCCGCCAGCTCCTGCGCTAGCCTCGCATAGTCGCTGAGCGGGGTGCGCAAGCGAAACAGCGTGGGTCATTGACGAGACAGCGCCCGAGGCAACAACTTCTGCAAGCACTGCGTCAGTCGGCGCCTTGGACTCACCGCGTCATGTTACAGGCACGGCGCGCGGGAGGGGGGGGGCGGATGCAAAGGTATGCGAGCGAGTGGCGCAGTACCCCAAACGCGCAGCTCTCAAGGCTCGGCGGTGTCTGTCCAGACAGAGTTGTTCATACTTCAGACTGCACTTTGCCCGAACGGCAGGCTGCCATGCAGCAGTGACCTGTTGCACTGGCATGATTGTAGCATGAAAATGCATTTCATGACCATGGAGCCCCTCTTCTTGGTAGCCATTCCTGACAGTGAAGGCATGTGTTGAGTTCACAAATTGCGAGTCATTCATGGAAATTGTGCCTCTGACAAGTCAACGCCCAAGCAAAGCTCAGGTCAAACAAGGGCCATATGCTGCAAGCTACTGTGTCTCAGGCCCAGCCTCACTTGTCACAGGCCTGTCCTAGGATCCCTTCAAATCAAAATTAAGTTGAAGGGCTTAAGCCCAAAGCGCTTTGCTTGCCTGTGGCCTTCTGGTCACTGCCATCGACTGCCTGGATGACAGTGTCTGGCATCAGCATGCATGCCAGACCCTTGCGAGCTGCTGACTTGATGGGCTCCCGCGGGCCCTCACCCATGTGTGCCGCGCTTGCAACTGGCCTGCCTGTCAGCTGACATCAGTATCAGTTGTGGGCACTGTCGTTTCTCAGGTTTGACAGTAGCAGCCTTCACATCAAACAGCGATGTGATGGCAGAGTGTGATTAGGATGAACAGCAGCCTCAACACCAAACAGCGAGGTGTCGGCAGGACTTCTTGTGGTTTTGATGTTAATTTTCGGTCACAGTTGAGTAAACGTGTTTTCAGACCGCGTCCGCTGTCCTTATCTATCAGTCGGCAAGGGCATGACGCCTTGTGTAGGCATTTTGGGAACACAGTCTTGTTCATCATCCTTATTCTTTTGTTGGAAAGGGGCCCTTTGTGACCTTGCGCCGCCCTGCGGACGGTATAATGGCCTACCGCAGAGAAGCGGAGATAGGCACAATGCATGTGACTTTCGGTCCGCTGCTCCGCTTTGGCTACATGCCAGGGCGGCACCCAGCCCTGCTGAGTCCGTTGCATAACATCACTCACTCGGGTAATCACCCAAAGGTGCAATACATAAGGATGACCGATGTGAACACCCGGCGCCATCCTCTACGTCTGTCCGCGCATGCATTGCTTTCCTGGCGCGTGTTGTGCGCCAGGGTGAGAGGTATTGCGTTGACTGCATGCGGAGAAGTCAAAACACCTGCGCCCTCCTTCCCGCAGCAGCTCCCGCTGGCTGAGGGTGTGCCCGCAGCGTTGCAGCGTGACGCGCATCGGCACTCAGCTCCCGCGGCCGGGCTGTTGCCCGGTGAGTCGCTGCTCGAACAGCAGGTTGGACTCTGCGCTTGTGTCGCGCTGTGCGCTGCAGGGTTGTGAAGGGAGGCCATGCAGCTGGCCCTGGTTCGTTGGGTACAGGCTTCAGAAGAGCATGTGCCGGGTTGTAGCCAGCCTGCCTGTCGCTCTGCCTCTAGTAGCACGCTGCCTTGGTGTCGGTTACAGGTGGACGCCTGCAGGGTTGCATTTTTGGATGCTGCTTGAAGCATGCATCAGCAATGCCGCTCAAAAAAAGCCGCCTGTGTGCCAGCTCACCTCCGCCCCTCTTGCTGCTTTGCAATTGCCCCCGCTTCCCCAGCCAAGCTACAGAGCATACAGCTGCGTGCGGCGACCATGCCATGCTGTGATGCGGCACTGTGCTGCTTGATAAGCTCGATGAGTTGCGCAGCTTGATAAGCTCGATGAGTTGCGCAGCATGGTGCAAGCCATCGTGAAGGAGCATCAAAGTGCTGGTGACAGCGAGAGCAGGAAGGGCTTCAGCCACACGCCTGCCCTGATGCACGCCGCCGTGGGCGATGCCATTCGTCTGGTCCAGCAGGGACTGGGACTGAGCAGCTTGTTGAGCCTGACGCCGCCACAAGGTGGCTTCACCGATGTGGGCAGGCACACAGGCGCGAAGCCACACTGCCTGGCCCCTCGTGGCCCCAGTCATCCAGGTGAGAACACCTACAGGGCCTCTGCTTACAGTACGGGTGCCGCTGATGCACGGCAAGAGCCTCTGAACTGCCACATGAGGTGCTTCCATCATTCAGTGCCAGGCAGTTGGCGGCTGGTTTGCCTGCACCTGCTAGTAAGTTGCTTGCTCCCTTGCCACCTGGGAACTGCAGGTCCTGCTGCTGAATTCCAGCGCTTGCAACGCGGGCAAGGGCTGCAAGCCGTCCACCGCACTGTACCGTGCTGCCATAGTCCACTTCGAGCTGTGGCTGCAGCTGGGGCACGTGAGGCGCCTCACGCCCACCTGCTGCACCCCTGCCAACCTCAATGCCGGGATGACGTTCCTGGCGTCTGAAGCGGTCGAGGCTGCACAGCTGGCAGACGCAGGCTTTGAGACTGGCCCGTTCGAGGCGTGGTGCAACGCAGCGCGGCAGCGCATGCAGACCGTCGCGGCTGAGTGCACTGCTGCTGCTGCTGCACAAGCCACCTCGCTGCCCGGCCTGGTGGGCGATGCCGCAGCATCCCTAGACCCGGTCACACGCAAATACCCTTGTGGCATTCTGCCTGACGCTGTGACACCAAGCGCTCGTGCCCAAAGCATGGAAGCGCTGCAAGCCAGGGCACAGGACAACCTCGGCTTCCTGCAAGTCCTTCCAGCTGCAACTCCACCCAGGCAATTGCTGCAGCTGCTGACTGAGGACCCTGCCTTCACAAAGCACAGCGACGCAGGGCAGGCAGACCAGCTCACCCTCTGCAGCATCGAGGCGGCTGTGTTTGCAGCATTGGAGGGCATGGTGAAGGCATGTGCAGCGCCCCTGGAAGAGGCTGATGTGCAGGTAGTAGTAGTAGTAGTGTGTTTTACAGTCCTGGGGGGCACCGCTAGGGCGCATAGGACCCCTGCCCAAAAACGGGCAGGATTTCCTGGTACCAACATCGAAAAGGGCTCACGTGTGGCCAATT
>JAWZTI010001181.1:0-15768 GCA_039880955.1 Chlamydomonas urium | reverse complement strand
AATCACTCCACCTCACGCCCCTACACCATCTCACCTCCCCCACACCCCGATTGGAAACCCTTGTGCTCCCGCAGCACTGGGACAGCGAGGCAGGTCCGCTGGGCGTCCTGTCCCAGCAGCAGCACCAGCAGCGCTCCTTCCTGTCGCGCCTGCCCGCCCCGCCCCTTCTGGACCCCAGCTTCATCGCCCTGGGTACTGGGGCACTCCCCCCACCCCCCCGGGGGCCGCAAGGCCAGGCAGGAAGCGCCATGGGGTCAGGCTGGGCTGGCGGGGGCGGCGGCGGCGGCGGCGGGCTGTTCGCATCACAGGGCATGCGAGCAGGAGCCACGGGCAGCAGGGCGGCTGAGGGCAGGTGCGTGAGGGGTGCAGCCGGCGCTCTGTCTGCTTTTGTGGGCTGGGGCAAGCTGCTATGCGGACAGGCGTCGTTCTAGCATCTCCGCCCTGGCCTCTGTGTTGAAACCAAATCTACACATGGGGTGCAGGGCAGATTAGCAAGAGAACAGCAGCGCAGTCGAGAACGGCGCTGCTTTTCATCAGAACACCATCTTGTACTGCTTCTGCCCTACGCAGGAGCCTGGCGGGACGCATGCAGCGGCTGATTGAGCAGCAGAGGCAGCAGGAGAGCATTCTGATTTTGAGTTACTCGAACTGCTTTTGGAAAGGTCTACTTACCCTTTCCGTGATCATTTGCTGCCTTCAACGCAGGGGCCTGGCAGGGCGCATGCAACGGCTAATTGAGCAGCAGAAGCAGCAGCAGGAGCGCCTATTCAGCATGGTGTCATCCGGCACCATCAAGCAGCTGCTGCCCGAAGGAGGCTTACAGCCCACCCGCAACAGCAACAACAGCAACAACAGCAACAACGCCACTTCGGCTTGGGGTGAGGGCGCTGCTGCTATCATCACCAGCCCTGAAGTCCCTGCGCCTGGTGGGGATGCAAGAGCCGGTGGTTGTACAACTGGCGGCGTGGCAGGAGGAGGGGCAGGGGCAGGGGCGCTGGCAGGGACAGGGGCGTCAACTGCCAGCGAAACCAAGGCAGGGGCGGGGGCAGTAACCGCCCGGTTCCTGGAGGCGACGGTTTGCGGTGCGTGCGTTGGGGAGGCGCATGTGACCAAGTGCCCCGTCGTGCTGAGGCAGTTGCTCTCAACCGCCACGCCGCCAACCGCCACGCTGTCAACCGCCTTTGCCACCACCCCCTCAACCACGCTGGAAGGTCACCCTGCCCCTGGCTCCACTGCTGGCCCAATTGCTGGTCCTGTAAGACCTGGGGTTAGTCACGCTGCTGCGGAGGGTGTGGCGGCATCAGCAGATGCATGGCTGCAGGCAGACGCCTTGCAGGAGGGGGGGCAGCGAGAAGCGGCGTTTGCAATGCCAGGGGCAGTGCCAGGCGCAGGGCCAATAGCAGGCGAGGCAGCAGGGGCAAGGGCGCGGCAGGGGCTGCTTGACGCAGCCGGCGCCACCACCTTGCCTGCACCCCAGCACGCCCCTGCTCCCGCCACAGCCCCCGCGCCCACCCCGGCACTTAGTTGCGGCCCTGAGCTGCACGCCTGCGTCATGTTTCAGTCCCGCGGCCTGGCGCAGAGCCTGCTGCTTGATCAGGGCTGTACTTTTACCGCTCACCAGCCGTGGCACGAGGTCAGTTTGCCTGGCTGGGACATGCCCGTCATCCTGGTGTACTGCGCAACGCCCGGCCACATCACTGCTGCGGGCTAGCAGTATGTTCGTTTTGTACATGGTTCGTGAGTGTTGTGCAGTACGAGCTGTACATCCCAGGTCAGGGGTGCAGGACGATAGACTGCCTCAGCTCGCAAAAGGTCAAGCAAGCTCGGCGTGGTTATCAACACTCATGCCGCGAGGGATCAACTACTAGTGTGTCTGTGCAGGGCTGCAACACGCTCTGCTCTGCCATGCATATTTCAGCCGATGGCAGGGCACGGATGGAAGTGTTTGCTGCTTGAAGGTTTCTTACCCTGGCATCCTAAAGCATAGCTCTTTGTGACGGAGGCTGAAACAAGCTTCTACACAGACCAAGAGCTTGTCACTAGCATGTTTGACGCAGGATGCGAGCGCAAAACGTTTAACGTTTTTGCGATGCTCTTCATACAGTAGGCGGGCGCACCTTTTGGGGCGGGCGCACTTTCTGGGAAGATTGATGCGCAGCTGCCTTGCCAGAGCAGATACGGGGTGCCTTGATGCCCTTAATCAGGACTGCCATTCCTTTCTTGCCTGCAGGAATTATCCAGGATGACCCCTAAAACAGGATGACTCGCCCTGTTGTACGTACACTGAATTCATTTCCCCCTATCGACAGGGCGTCCAGGCGCCAGGGAGGCAGACTTCTCGCACAAGTGCTGCAGTGCATGTGTGCCTCACAGAAGGGATCGTTTTGACATTGGGGCAAACCCTACTTTTCTTTCTAATGCAACGCTGTGATGCATGTGGAACCTGTAACCCAAACGCTTCACGCCCTTTACTGCGCAAGTGCCATGCGGGCTTCAAATGAGTCACTCTGTGCCTGTATCGTTAGGAAGTGCCATCAGGGCTGAAGGGCTGAAGTGCATCAGCATTCAACACTCAGTATGGGTTAGCTGCTGGTGCACACCTCACAAACTGTTGACCTGCCGAACTCCTGCCATAGCTGGCGCTTGATTCCATTATGAACAGGAAGCACCTTGCAGACGCGCCAGGGGCAGACATCAGGCAGCTGCCAATCGCTGGCAGCGGAAGCCATGCCAAGTCGCTGCTCATGCTGGTCGCGCCTGGACTGCAGCAGCTAGTGACATCAGGTGTGAAGCCACCCACATGCTTTGTGATGTTGTCAATACATGAAACGGATTGAGTACGTATTCAGAGGCCTGGCAAGTCAGAGGTGCTGGAATCAAAGGTGTTTGGCACAGAGTGCAGAGAAACAAAAAACGCTGCTTACCCATGGCGCAAAATGCACAGTCAGGACTGTGAATGCCAGCTGTCAAAAGCACACCCGCGCATCATGATGATATGCCTTATAATACATTGTACAAATATTACTGCTGCTTGGGCTGGGCTGGTGCTGCTGTGCCCGTGAACTTGCCCTTCATGGGGCAGTTGGCCTTATTGCAGGTGGCAGGGTTGTTCACACCGCCACACTGCTCACACAGACCCAGGTTGCGCCGCTGCGCCTTCGCGACCCACACATCCACCTGGCTTGCGCTGGTGACAGACAGAAGCATGATACCCTGGAGAGGCAGCAGCAGGCATTGACGAGCACTGTCAGTGATGTGGACACTGGACAGCAGGGTGGAGCGCCGAGCTCACCAGCAACGTCAGTGGGGCGACGGGCCGCAGCAAAGAGCGTTAAGAGCGCAAATGACTCAAGTGACTGCAGGCGCGAGTTGATGATGGGCAGGTAACTGAGCTGTATGGTAGAGAGCCACTGGTAAGCTGCTCTGGTTGATCCCAAGCCAGGAGTAGTGTTTAGGAGTGGGTGCCAGCAAGGCCAGGCTAAGCTGCCGAACAGGTGAGACTGCAGCGCTGAGCATCATGAATGATAACTTATGATCCCACTTGGTCCCTGACGCACCCCAAAGACAAGGCCGGCAATTTGGTCCAGCGTCCATGCAGGCATGACGTCCATGCCTGCTGCCTGTCGCCGCTGCAGGGTTCCTCGCTGGCAGCTGCGCTGCTGGGTTGCAGTGAATGCGGGCTGTCTAAGCTGGCTACTGCGCATGGGTGTGCATGGTGCATGGCATGTGCCATGACTCGCAGGTGCTGCTGCTGCACTGCTGCTGATACACCTGTGTGAATTGGACATGAGGTGGGCATGAGCATGTGTCGCCGTATTGAGTATGCACAAGTGGCTGCGAAGTTCTTCATGGGTGAGAACGAGAGGCAAAGCTTGCCTGGGTGAGCTGGTCGCTGCATGCGTGGCAACACCGGCGGCGCTTCGCTGAAATCCAGCAGCGCGCGTATGTGATATGTTTGTCGTCGCCATCACTGCCTGCTTTTAGGGCTCAATTGGCCACGAACGAGGAGTTGAGATGGGGTATGAACAGGGTCACACCCATGGATGTTCGTTTTGTCAGCTCGCGCAGTCCTCAGGCTGCTGCATGCACCTCACGAGCATGGCTAGGTGATTGTGAGAGGGTCGCTCGGGCCGTCATCACATGGTGCTGTTGCTTCCAGAGCCGGAGGACGAGGCTGCATCGCTACTGGAGCAGCTGCGGCCACATGCCACCTCGCACCTGCAGGCGCCACAGCGTGGATACAACATCAGCAGTCCCGGACGCGCTCAACCTCAGTCAACACTGGATGCAGCAGTGTTGCAGGGTGGTCAAGCCAGCAACAATGGTCAGCTGCATCGGACTGCATGGCTGCCAGTTGCGCCGGGCGCTGAGGCACTCATGCCATCATCATCATCAGAAGCCGCTGCATCAGAGCTAGGGGCAACAGTGTTGGCAGCGGCAGCAGCACAGGTCTCCACCCTAGCAAGGGGCACATTTGGTGGCAGTTCCAGGGCCGGCCTTGCTGGCAGCTTCCCTTCGCCGGACAGCGGTCGTGCCCAACGCGCCCGCACCGCCATCGCTGCCCTCGCTAGCCTGAAGCCCCTTAGGCGCCCATCAGCCGCAGCAGCAGCGGCAAGGGCAGCAGGGCAGGCAGCCACAGGGCTGAGAACCCCATCACAAGCAGCCAGTACAGCAGCGCAAGGCTCCCCAAAAGGATCCCCAAAGGCCCCCGCAGTCAGGCCCAGGCATCAGTCCGAGGCCAGCCATGCTATGCCTTCTTATCCCAGCCCCCCGCAGCCTTCCCTGCCACTCCGCCACCACACCTCCTCCCCATCTCAAAGTCAGCAAATACATCTTGCAGCCGTGCACCTACCAGGAAGGCACGCAGTCACTCATCGTTACACTGCCACCTCCGCCTCCGCCTCCGCACACTCCTCCCCGTCCCCTGGGCGAGACATCAAAGGGCAGTACGTCCACGGCAGCGAGCAGTACGCCTCCCCCCGCTCCCCAAGATATTCCCCGAACAAAAGCCCGCGGCAGTCTCCGCCCCGCAAGCTGTCGCCCGGCCCTCTCCTCTTCCATGGCCTATCCCCAAGGCACTCCGCCCACCTGCTTGCCACAGCACTGCCGCTCGGCGCGTCCCCTGGAGCAGCAGCAGAGGCGGCGGCAGCAGGGGCAGGCTTGCCCATGGCTGGCTCACCATCAATTCACCCCTATTTTCACCAGTCCGATAATGCATACACAGTTGGTGGTGTTGGCAGCCCCCATAGCCACCGCCACACCACAGGTCTGCACATGCCTGGCCAACGCTCTGATAGCCAGGGTTCCAGCCCTGGCCCTCATCGCCAGGTCAGCGGCATCTTCAGCTGGGGCGCCGCACTGCCAGCCATACGGGGCCAGCAGCAGCAGCAGCAACAGGCAGCGCAGAGAGCAGAAGGGCAGGGCGTAGGCACAGCACATGTGCATGAGCGGTTACACCAGACTAGGGCCCAGAAGCCTGTAAAGGCGCTGGGCGAGGTGGGGCAAGCGGTACAGCGGCCGGGCAGGCGGTATGCATCGGCGCGAGTACGAAGCCCTGCCCGTGGCGTCCTGCGCACCGCAGCGGCTGCGCCTTCGTCCTCGGCAGCCCACACAGGGACAAAAGGCAGCTCAGGGGCAGCTGCGCCGTGGCCGTATACGAATTCGACTTCAAACGCTGCTGCGACAGGGTCTGCATGGCGCAGCCCAGCTCGAATGCCGGCAGGGGGGGCAGTACAGGGGGCAGGATTAGGGCCTGCAGGCAGAGGAACAGCAATGATTACGTATTCAATGCCTGAGGCCAGGGTCGCCAGCCCGCAGCACCACCTGCAGCACCTGCAGCGTGTGGCGCAACAGGACCGGGTGTTGCGGCAACACCAGCAACACCAGCAGCAGCTCGGACACCTGCAGCAGCCAGACGCAGAGCCCCTGCCATCCGTCATCGCTAGCTTTGCCTTCCCATCCGGCCTGCCGTCTGAATCATCACCGCCGCAGCTGGCGCATGCCGCTGCGCTGCAGTCCCTGTCTTACCAGCTGAGGCTCCCCCTGCAACACCAGCCCCAGCCACCGCACATCGCCAGCGCACTGCTGCATGAGGCGATCTCGGTCGCGGGAGACACTGGCATCGCCGATCAGCGTGCTGAGTCAGCAGAGCGGCTCACCCAGCAGCAGCCAGCAGCCCAACCACAAAAGGGCGTTAAGGGTGCGTCTACACTTTCCACACTCCTGGGCTCGAGGTTTGGAAGCATGCTGCTGGAGGATGCGCTCGGCCAGGCGCCGATGAGGCCGCTGTCCCCGTCGCTGAACCCCGAAGTACAGTTACAGCCTTGGTGGCGGCAGGCGGGCGGTACCGCCAGCAGTACCACCAGCGGTGCCCGCCTGCCCTGGGAAGAGGCGCCGCCAAGACAGGCAGCAGGTGCATGGGCAGCCGAGGGGGGACAGGATGGCCGGGCTGGAGGTGCAGTGCAGGGCGCGGCGGCAGCGGTGGCTGAAAGACTGTGGGGGGCTGTGTACCCAGGCACTCCGCACATGGTGTCAGGTGCGTGCGCATGTTTATTCTGGGTGTGCAACGGATGTGTGGTACTTGGCTGATGTATACACCTAGGTATGCTCACCGCTTTTCTTTTGAAGGATGCACATTGATTGTGCTTGCACACACGCTGCTATGCTGCGCGCTTGCTGCTGAGTTGTACTGCTGATCCGCACCACGCTCACGCACCAACCACTGAGTCACGTTGATGCTGATTCCCCTGCTGCACTGCCCAGGCCCGCACCTCACGCCGTGGCCGTCGCCCAGTGGCGCCCTGCCCCATCAGCAGCCGATGGTGTCAGCGGCCGACGCCGCACCGTACTCCCACACTTTCCGCCCCCACCCCTCGCCGTCCTGGTCCGCCGCCGCCACCGCAGCCAGCGCTCGGGCCCACAGCCCAACTGCAGGAGCAGCCATCATTCCAGGACTGTCTTTTGCCCATCGGTCCCCGGGGTCCTCCATACCAGATCCTGCCTCGACAGCTAGGGTGCTGGCTTGGCCTGGCCCCACCACAGCTGCAGCGCCGAGCGTCTCGGGATCGCTGGTGGGTCGCAGGTATGCAAACCCCGCACCCGAAGGTGCCGGCTGGCCCTTAGAGCAGGGACAAGCAGGGTCCCCTAACCGACGTGAGGCTGGGTTGGAACGGCATGAGTACTCTGTTGCCTGGTTGCATCAGCAGGGCTCTGTTGCGGTGGTGGTGCCTGGTCAGGCAACTGTTGCTCGCAACAGCCACGACCAACCGCAACACCAGCAACACTTACAACAGCGGTACGTGCAGCAGCAGCAGGAGCTAGGGCTTCAGAGTGATGATGGCAACAGTATGGACGATGACGAGGAGGGGGAAGCTGGGAGCCGGGAGGAAGGTGCCGCCGCCCTGCTGCAGTACCTGCTGTACAAAGCAGTGCACGCGAGGACGCTGCGCATCAAGAGCAAGGTGAGAGGCGTGTCCAGCGGCAAGAGTTAGGGGCACAGTCACTGGGTGGGGACATCCACTCTGCTGCTGTTGATACTGGCGGCTGTAGGAGGACGGGAAGGGGAGGGAAGCACAGCGGACAGCACGGGGCAAGCACTCTGATGTAGTACCGCCTGCTGGCTTCAGGGCAGGTGATAAGTTGTGGGGCAGGAGGTTGGGAAGAGCGCCGCACGTAGCACAGTCAGGGCAGCACCCTGTCGTGGCCCAGCAGAAGGGCCCTGTTGTGCTAATTAAAATTCGTGAGGCCAAACAGCTCCTGCAGCCATGTCACACCTGTGCAAACTGCTGCCAAGTGCAGGTGTTCAGTGCTTGGCGGGAAGCGCTGACTAGCAAGGCAGGGGAGCTGGCTGAGGGCGGCATGAGCCTGAGCACTGGTGAGCAATTCAGTAGTAACTGGCAAGGGAAGGGGCACGCCACACGGACCACGGGTCGAGAGCAAGGCAATGAGGGTGAAGGGGAGGGGTTCAAGCTCATGAGGCCACTCACAAATTTGAGGTTTAGGTCAAACTGAGAAGTGGTGTGCCCTCCCTGCCCTCCCTACGGTAAATTTGTGAATGTGTCATGTGATCGTGAATGTGTGGTGCGTTGCTCAGGCGTGGTCGGTGACCCTTGCCGCATGTCTCCTCACACTGTCCCACACCTTTCAAAACTCAATCTCCCCCTGCAACACTGCTCCCAACTATTCCCAGGGATCGGCGCACAGCTTGAGGCATCATCGCCGCCCGCGTACCGCAGCAACCCGCTGTACGATGACCCAGGGTCAGCAGTACACCCTAGACCGTCAGTACAGCCTGCGGCAGCCGTACAGCCTGGGATGCAAGTGCAGGATTACGCCTTGACAGGGCAGAGCGCGCAGCCTGCAGCCGGCATGGTTGACACACCGGCATCAGCGGCAGTGGTGCCAGCTGTTCCGACCAGTCCTGCGGGGCCGAGGCTGTTTGCCGAAATGCATCAGATGCTGCGTGATATGGAGGGGCTGCTGGTGCAGCCACAGGACAGCGGGGGCCTTGAGCTGGGGGAGCGCAACGCAACAGCCGCAACAGCTGTTGCATCGGTGGTGCATGGGCACCAGTTTGACGCAGGCACAGGTGGTGGCACTGCGGATGCGGTTGCCCAGGCGCTGCGTGGGGGCTTGGGATCAGATGTGGGTCTGCGCACAACGTCAGATGGCCATGCACACACAATGGCAGGTGCTGGTGGGGTGAGCACAACTCCTGGGTTTGCAGCACCGTCAGTTGCTGCATCCAACAGCAATGCAGCGTCAGTCACAATGCAGCTTGCAACGCAGACGGCGCTTCATGCCTTGCAGCAGCCCACGCTTGTGCTGCAGCAGTGGCCGTTTGCAACACCTGGGGCCGCGTCAGTCGCAGCACCCACAGTGCCACATACCAGGATGGATGCAGGGCCAGGTGTAGCCGTCTTGGCGGCTGCTGTGCCTGGTCTGACGGCTCCAGGGCTGCTGCAACAACAGCAGTACGAGCTGCAGTTGTTGCGGGCCAAGGTTGATGGCCTGGAGCGTCTCCTGTGTGACACAGCAGCTGTTGCTGCAACACCTGCAACAGTACTGCCCCAGGCAGCGATCCCGCTCATGTTGCATGCTGGTGGCGGCAGGGCAGCAGCAACAGCTGCAGCTGTCACCCATGACGCAGCCTCGTTCGTAAACGGGCATGGGCATGGGCAATACATGTACTACAGTGCCTCCCCTGGTAGCGAGGGGCTGGTGCTGCAAGCCGTGGGAGGAGGCGCCGTGTCGCCTGCAACTGTCCAAGGGGGCGGCGCCTCCAGAGAAGCCTCTCCCCCGACCCACTACCAACAGGGTCAGCAACAGCAGGGGGAGGGGCAGGGGCAGTCGCATTCGGGCGGGAAGGCATGCGGGCCCAAGGCGCGCTCTTCATCCGCCCCTCGGCGCCCCACGCCTGGGGGGACCCGGTGGGGAGGCCAGGCCACGGTGGGTCAGGGGGAGTCAAAGTCTTGGAAGGGGGGTGCAGTGAGCTGGGGGCTGCTTGGGCCAAAGCTCAGGCGGGGGAGTGCAGGGGCAGGGCGCAGGGGCTCGCCTCCAGGGGCGAGAGCGGGGCAGGGGCATGGGGGCGGCGAGGCAGGGCAGCAGCAGCAGCAGCAGATTGAGCAGCAACAGGAGGAAGAGGTTTGGAGGGAGCTGAGGCAGCTGCAGCTGGCACTGAACCGTAGGGGCAGGGCTGGGTAGGCGCGTAGGTGAGGAGCAGCAGGGAGGCACTACCACAGGCATCAGTTGGTCAGGCGACGAACACAACTAAACACTCATTTGAGTGTTCACATTTCTTGCAAAGGGCCTGGCCTTGTCAAACGTGATTTGTGCGAAGTTCATGCAAATCGCGCAGTCGATGATATGCTGATGCTCATTGAGATTTGCCAAAGTCGGCCTACCACAGACCCCTGTTTGTAGGTTGTGGATTGTTTTTTGCGCCCTGTGCACCGCTGACATCATCAACAAACTTTTGTTACAGAGGCATGGGCTCAGCAACCTCACAACGGGCTCAGAGCAGCGCCTCAACATTGCACAGGCTTGCTTATGGGCAGCCAGCAGGACGAGAACTGCTTCGAACAGCAAATGGCTTCTCCAAAGGATAAGAAACAGTGCAACACATCAGGGCATGGGCTGATACAAACCAGGCACGTTGCCACAATCACAATGGACAACGCTGCTGTACCTGTGCGCAAAGCACAGTGCTTGCAACAGCCAATGCAAACAAGAAGCGCAAAACTGAGGGAAAGTACCAATGAGCACAAACAACAGACCTGCTGGGCCGATTGTATTGGACTATGCCTTTGCAGCACAGCCTGTCCTGCAAACTGGCTCCCATACCAAAATGGCACCACACCAAAATGGCAGGCGGCGTCCACAAAGATACTGGTGAAAAGTTTTCGCGTGGCCAAGCACATTGTCCTAGTGTCCAGTCACATGTCGATGTAATGGTATGCAGAATTGTGAAGGGTGATGTGTTGAACTCATCATGTATGAAGTTTGGAGAGAGCACCACTTGTTGCGCAGGCAAAGCCTACAAATCTAGCCTGGCCACGCCTCGGCTCATCACCATTATGTACATGACCTGCCACATTGATGCTGCTGCCGCCACGTTGCTGCTGTCATCAGCGCTGCCTTTGCAATGTGACAAATTAAGCTATGAAGCGTGGCAGAACGCGGGCCCCGAAGTCGACACAGGAAACTGGGCTCCAGATATCAATGCCTGCACCGCGTTCTCCAGGCCAGTAGAGCCAGCATGACGGCAAGGCCCATGGAGAGTGGCACAGACACGCCTCAACGAGTGCCCCACCACAGCCCCTTCTGCTGACGGTGTTCAGCGCTGCCCTTCATCATGTAGGCTACGTCATGTTGACTAGATCCTGCAGGCTGCAGGCGTCATGCCCATCAGCGCTGCCCTGGTGCACCGTACGCCAGGCCAGTGGAGCGGGGCGTAAGGGCGAGGCCCATGGATAGCAGCTCGGCGAGGCCGCTGCGGATGGCCTCCCGAAAGCGGCGCCACCGCAGCGCCACGGCCTGCGCTGCCGCTCGGCTCTCCGCGACCAGCGCGAACACCATGAGAGCCGCCGCCAGCGCCGCCGCCAATGCCTGCCAGCCGCCCCGGTGCAGCAGCCAGGCGACAGCAGGGGAACTGGGCGCAGCGGAGGCGCCGAGGCCAGCTGCAGCTAGCGGCGGCGCTGCGGGAGTGATCGCGGCGAGGCAGCGGTGCAACCACTGCGTCACGCCTTGGGCGGCGCCCTTGGCCGCCGCCTTGCTGCCCCCGGCGAGGCTACTGAGCAGCGACGGCAGCAGCGGCTGCACCGTAACCGTCGGCCGCCGAGCGACGCCGCCGTGCCGCTGCACTTGGCCGCCCGCCACCGCCGTCCTGTCCGCCGCTGCAGCCCCCTGAGCCCCAAACCCTTCGTCCGGGTCGTTGAGCTCCCCTGTCATCGTGAACACGTCGTCAATCGTGGCTTGGCCCGACGTCACGGCCGCCGCCGCCGCCGCCCCGCGCTCTTCAAAGCTGCCTAGACCCAGGACGCCGCTGTTCCGCGGCTGCTCGCTCCGAGACGGTGTGGAGGGCAGCAGGCGGCTGCTGGTGGGCGATGTGGCTGCCCCTGCCGCCCCCGCCTTGGCCGCGGCAGCACCGACGCCCGAGCCGTGGGGGCCCAGCACATTGGACCGGTGCGGATGCGTTTGCAGGTGAAGGGCAGCACGTGTCTTCACCTGCTGCAGCAACACCTCAATCTCTTTTGGCGGGAGGCCTAGCGGCAGCTGCGGCTTGAAGTTCAAGCTCGTGCGGCGGTCCAGGCCGCTGCTGCTGGCATGATTGGCACCGCTGCCCCTGTGACCAGAGCTGGGCGTGTCCCCACCGCTGCCCCTGGTGGTATGCCTGCCATGTGCATTCTGGGTGTCATTGTGACTGTGGTTGTGATTGTGGTCGTGATTGTGGTGATGATGGTGGTGGTGGTGGTGGTGGTGGTGAGGCGGATCGTACCCCTGCTGCTGCCCCTGGTGCTGCTGTTGCTGCTGTTGCTGCAACAGCCACTCCGCTGCGGTGTCGTACGCCGTAAGGCCATCACAAAGGACATCCAGGACATAGCAGCGACACACAGCCACAACCTCCTGCTGCTGTCGCTCCTCTTCCTCGTGTTGCCCCTGCCCCTGCCCTTGCTGCTGCTGTTGCTGAAGTGCAGGGTGCGGCTGCTGCGTCGCCGCCGTCACCGCATCTCCCGCGCTGGACGCTTTGTCAAGGTTCCCACCTGCGACTGCACCAAAAGGTGACCCGCTCACCGGTGCTTCTGAGGCGCCAGACCTAGCGTCAACAGCGCCGTACGAAGCAGTGTTGGCAACAGCACTTGAAGCATCAGCACCAGCACCAGCGCCATCCTCGGCTGCTGGGACGTGGGTGGAGGTGCTAGCGTTGGCATGCCCCAAAACGGAGGATGCTCCTGCATCCTGGATGGCTACATGGTGGCTTGGGAGTGGCAGCTCTGCCATGCGCGTCTCCAGCAGCTCCTTGGCCTCAGAGGCCCGCCCTGACTCAACCAGCATCAGCTGCCTGTGATGGGTGTGAACGGTGTGGGGCGGCAAGGGGAATATTCCTTCCGCACGGCGCAACGAATGGGTGCAGACAGCATTGTTTGTTTGAGGCATACTTGTGGCATGCGCTGTGTTGAATACGTGCTCAAGCTGCAGGGGTGCATGCTGCAGAATGCCGCACCAGAGTAGGAAGGGCCGGCACGGCACATGCTGCACGCCACCCAGAGCCTCCTGCATCAGCGAGTGCAGGTCGCTGGGCCTGCATAGAAGAAAGCAGGCCATGTTTAGTCCTGCTCTGGCATGTGGTGCATCATCTTTGCGCTAGGGCTCCCATGCATACCTGGCGCAAGACAGAAAGGCCTGCACGGCCGTGAACGCCGCGCGTTCTGTAAGCGCCGGGATGCCATGCTGCTGCAGCGCGCCGCTGCGCAGAAGGTTGGCCACATTGTCTGCCGCAGCTCCGAACTCGCCCAGCAGCAGCAGCCGCTCCTGTTGCGCCACCGCAGAAAATAGCTGCTCTTCTTCCATACTGAAGTTAGACAGCAAACGATCGGGGGTACGCTGCAATCGGTTCATCCTGTCGCGTGGTTTCATGTCGCACAGGAGACCACACGTCCTGCAATCCTTCGAGGGGCACGCTGAGCGCATGTAACACCTGCACGCAGCATTGCGCCGGTTCTGTGACCTCACCGGCATTGCACAGCTTCGCAGACACCTGCTTGTGCGCAGAGACCGCGCCTGAGGGTGCACCTCGCAGCAGCGCCTGCATGGCGCGGCGCAAAAGGCGCAGCAACTGCGAGTGATGACGAACACCCAGGTTGAGGTGCAGCAGGCGCAGCAGCAAAGCAAAATGGCAGCCAAGATGGCGAGCCGGATTAAGAACTACCGCGTCTTGGGCGACGTGGACGAGTTCCAAACGAAACTGGCAGAAGTGACGGTGCCGCCACCACCACCGCAGCCCGATACGGTTGAGAACACCGACCCTGCTGCCTTTCCGCCTGAGGTCTGGGAGGCAGCTAGCATATCACCGGACAGGGGTGCAGCAGTCATCAGAGCGTTCCGGGAGGTGCTTCAGACCAGGTGTGCATGGGCAGCCCTGGGAGGCATGCATGGGCAGCTCTGCAAACCAAGGTGCAGCAGACGTACTGGCGTAAACATGCCCCGCAATGGGTCGCTGCAGCTGTGCATGTCATGACAACATCAAACATTCTGAAACAGACTCTTTGCCAGCCCTCCCCTCTTGCCTGTGCTTCGCGAGTGTCCATGCCTATTCCTGCCGACTGCGCAAACCCTGACCACAGGCACCAGTACCAGGCGCAGCTATCCAACATCCATACTATTCGTGAGGCCAAGCTGGCAGCCCTCAGCAACCCTAGCGCAGGCGCCAGCCTCAGACCAGCGCTGTGTCAGGGCCCAGGGGCTTCAGCAGGGCCCCAAACCCTGACCTCCCAGTGGGCCAGCGGCGTACTGCCGCCGCCCCGCGGGACGGGCGTACTGCCAGCGCTTGCATCGGCGACGCTTAAGCCGTCGATTGAGGAAGCTGTCAAGGCGGGGGCTGAGCCCCGCAGCTTGGAGAAGTTTTCGCTGGCGGAGCGGCAGTGGGGCAAGGCGGCGACGGCGCTGGCGGCAGCCACGCAGCGGCCGCAGTATGACCTTGCATTCCAGAGAGGTGGGTTGGCAGGTTGTTAGGTTCCATAAGTGACAGGGGCTGAGCGGGTGCTACCAGAACTGGCATGGGGGTGGGGACGAGCAGCACGTAAAGAAATCAACCAAGGCATGTGGAAGCAAACATAGTATGACCCTACAGGGCAGCCAACGTTGCGACAGGCGCCACTGCTGGCGGCTCAGGCTACTGGTCGCTGGAGCCTTTGAGGCGGCCAGGGGGACAAGAGGGCACCGAAGCAGTGGTCAGACTGCAGCTACCAGCTTCCATCAGACCTCGGCTTCCACAGAAGCTCCTGATGCCTGGCACAAGTCATGCTGCATCCACGGATGCCACACTGTGTGCTATGCACTTCTACGCGCAACGGTCACACAACTCCTACTCCAACAGCATTGCAGCGATCTGGCCAATAGGGACGTTGCTGAACAGAATGGCAAGGATGATAGCTGGGATCAGCGAAATTTTTTGTGCCCTAACTGGTCATGCCTTGCCTGTGCTTCGTCCCCCCCTCGCCAACCTGTCTTTCCCGGCAGACCCTGCCTATGCTCTTTTCCCCCTGCCCATCCCTTCTTCCCCGTCAGGCCCTGCCTCTGCTTTTCCCCCTCCCACTCCTTCTTTCCCCACGTCAGGCCCCGAGTTCCGAGCCAAGTTGGAGGCACTGGAGGCACTCGAGAGGGCGATGCCTATTCAGGACAGGATTGGCGGTGTAGATGCCTGGAATATGTCGCTCCGAGATGCCTGGGAGAGAATCGTGCCTGTCGGCAACATGTTCTCTGGGCTGTATGCCGTCATCAGGGATAAACCTGCGGACAAGTGCGTCGGGGGAGTGGCGGGGACAAGAGGTGGGGTGTTAAGTTTGCACTGGCATGTGAATATGATGCATGGGTTGTGTAGAAGGATGGACGTGCGGAATGGGCATGCATAGAGGCGTGGAGGTGGAAGAGACAATCGAGCAGGCAAGCGCGCAGGAACTGGATGACAGATAGGTGAGGAGCGTAAGGGAGGAAGGGGAGAAGAAGAAGGGAGGGGAGCAGGGAGGGAGGGAGATAAAGGGAGGGAGGAAGGAGAGGGAGGAGCAATGCAGGCGAGGCCAGCAAACGTGCAGCATGCAGCGTGCGTTCAGCAAGCCCCACCACCCTGCTCCCCTCTCCCTTGCAAACAGGCCGATGGATGCGTTTGCACGTGTTGGCCGGCCGCTGGACCCCCCTAGTCTGGCAGGTGTGGCAGGTGTGAGCTCCACACTTTTTTCGTCCGCCCACAGCCTGAAGCCGCTGCAGACTCGCTACAGCAACAGCCCCGGGGGCGCCCAGCCCAGTTCCAAAACCAGCGCAGGAAACGAAGGCCCTGGGACGCTTGATGTCAGGGCCGGTCCCGGTGGTTTCAGGACCGGCAGCACGTTTGGCGGCGGCGGTGTGTTTGGGGATGCCACGCTGGGCACATGGCGTGGGAAGGGCCCCAGGGCTGGCAAGAGCCTGACAGTGAGGGGCCGTGACTGGACGACTGGCGACTGGCTCAAGACGCAGACGGCACTGTATGCCAAGTGAGTGGGTGGCGATGGGCTAGGG
>JAWZTI010001179.1:0-15782 GCA_039880955.1 Chlamydomonas urium | reverse complement strand
CCGCCCCCCTCTCCAGGGCCCCTCTCCCTGCTCCCTCACCCATCCTGATCTGCACCTCTGCCGCCCACCTGCCACCACGTTGACCGGCGTGCGCACGACGGAGGTGCCTGCGGCACGCGCCATGCCGTACGCTGAGCTGGTGACAGAGCTGATGGACGAGACCAGGCCCTGCAGCATAGCCAGCGCCCCGCTGCCGGCCTGCACCTGAACCTCCAGCGAGCAAAGTGTGGGCGCCTCGCCACCTTGGCAGGGTGCAGCAGTAGGGGCGCCGTGGGTGGGGCGGCGGGCAGGTGTGGATGCAAGGGTTTCGCAAGATACCTGGTCGCAAGAGTGTAGAGACGGCATGCCTTCAGGTGGCCCCCCTGCCTTCAGGTGCCTCCCTGCCTTGCTTCAATTGCCCCCTCCCTGCCTCCAGGTGCCTCCCTGCCTTCCTTCAACTGCCCCCTCCCTGCCTCCAGGTTGTGCCTCCTCCCTGCGCACAACCGTACCTGCGACGTACAGCAGCCGCTCCTCGCCAGGCGCCCCCCGCGACGCCCCCGCCAGTACGTCGTACAGGTCAGCCGGCTTGCGCCCCATGCACACGACGTCGCAGCAGCCCCTGACGGCCCTCGGCAGCTCCCAGCGCTGGAACGCCAGCGGCGGCGCGGCGGTGGACTTTGTAGGGGTTGGCCGCCGCTGCGGAGCAGCGGCGGTGAGCGCCGCCCAGGCTGAGGCTCTCAGCCCCAGCCCGGTGGTTGTTGTGGAGGAGGTTGCCGCGGAGGTTGTTGCGGAGGTTGTGGCTGCCAGCGTGGCCGCTAGGTCGCTGCAGGTGATGCGGACGATGGAGTCTGCAAAGGTGACCGTGATGTCCTCTTGCTGCTCGCCAGGGCTCACGCCTGTGGGCGGTGCAGGCACGCGGGCAAGGTGAGACGTTGAAGGAGCAGGTTGAGTGGCAGCGGTCGCAGCAAGGGGGGCTGTGCTCACAGTTAGATGCATCTCAGGCAGCTCGGGTGGGTGTGGGGAGGTGAGGCCATGGGGGACAGGCAATCGGGGAAAGGCCATAACCAGGCAGGTCCACGCAGTGATGCAGTTGCCCCCAGCTTGAAAACAATGTCGCAAGTTCCAACCGGTTTGCCATAAATGGCACGAGAGACTCCCAATCCAACCTATGGGGACAAACTTCACACCTCACCTATGGGGACAAACTTCACACCTCACCTATGCCTGCCGTCCGCTGCCGGATGCGCACCACGGGGCTGGTGTGTAGGCGCTGCCGCAGCATTAGCCGCCCACAGCCGTCGTGCAGCTGCAGGTAACCGGCAGAGGTACCCACTAGCAGGTAGGGACTGGGGTCCTCGCTGCTGCCGCTGCAGGAAGCTTCTGGATTATCCTCTGGATGCCCTGGATGCCCTTTTCCAGCTGCATGTGCACCCCAGCTGCCGCGTGCCTGTTGCCGCTGCTGTTGGAATCCATGGTGCTGACCTTGGTGTTGTTGCTGACGCTGCTGATGGGGCTGCAGTTGACTGGCGCTTGTCGAGGTATTGGATGAGTTGTCTGTGTCTACCTGGCCTGGGTGCTCTTGCAGCACGACCCACACCAGGTCCGTGATTGGCTCTAAGCAGTTACTGGATTGCAGGAGTGTGGCGCTGCCCTGTGATAGCCCACAGGGTGCAGCAAAAACCGCCAGCTCGGCCTGGCGTGCTGCTGCCACGACGCATGTCTCCCTGCATGGTGATGAGCACAGGAAGCTCTTCAGCATTGTGTGCTTGTGCAATGTGCGAATTGGACTCCTGCTGCCTGCCTCACCCAGATATGTGCAGCGCTAGGTGCAAGCTGCTGACATCAGCCCAGGCCCCAGTCTTGGGGTCTCGCTGCAATGAGAAGCGACGTGGAATGGCATCCAACGCCATTGGTGGCGTCGTCCCTTGCGATCATGCCATGCTCAGGCGCATCGCACCAAGGGGAAAAAGAGATATTGTCCACACCGCTCATACTTTCGTCAAAGTCCTTCGAAGGGGTTGAAAGCCGACCAACTCCTGGCCCTGCCAACCCGTCGCAACTCCTATTGTTCTATCAAAGAAGTTTGCCATCATGGTATTCCTCGCTCACCTCTGTGCAGCACGCGCCCCTCGCCCAGCATGTCCTGACTTGCGCGCTCGATTGCGCCACTGTTTGTAGTCGGACATTGAAGCGACGTTGTCCAGAATACAGATGCACAAGGTGCGTGTACACAGGCCAAACTCACAAGCACGCAACACCTGCGCGAAACAGCGCTGACAATGACGACGCGGCCTGCATGTGATGCGCAGGGCGTTCTGGGCGTCGTCATCGTCAACAACCAGGGCAAGCCCTTGAGAAGCACACTAGATGTGAGGATGCGCGCACATCCATGCAGGTGGACAGCCACAGCTTACAATGCATGCCATCGTGGGACGCTGACATGTGCGCCTGCATCTTGTGTGCACATTGCTTCTGTCTCAAGGATCATCTGACAAGGCAGTACGCAGAACTGCTCCCCAGCTTGGCAGACCTGGCCAGGAACCTGGTGCGGGACCTTGACCCACAGGTGCGCTGAACAGAAAAGGTCAAAGAGCAGGCATGCTGAAGCAGCCTGAAGCTGGCATGCTCTCATGATCTGCAGCTGACAGCTGCCAAGAAAAGCCAGACACTGCTTCTCAACCCTGCCTCTCCCCCGCGCAGAATGACCTGGAGTTCCTGCGCGTGCGCTCCTTCAAGCACGAGATCATGGTCGCCGCAAGTAAGTCGCGTCCATGTGCATGGTATGGGGTCTGCAGCATGCAAACCATAGGCCTTGCGGCAGCATATTGACGACGTGCGAGGTGTCAACGCATGCAGTCTGACCAGCTGTTACTTAAACCTCTGCGCTGCTGCCTGCTGGCCTACATCATGACCGTCAGAGGATGACTTTGTGCTCATCGTCATCCAGGACCCCACGGCCGCAACATCATGAGGCCTGCTGATCAGCCAGCCATGACAGCACTGTCAGCTGCAGGGCTGCCTTTGCGTCGACGTGGACCAGCACAGCATATGCCGCGTAGCAGAGGGGCCAGCTGCATGTGCGCATGCCATGTTCTGATAGGGGAACCCACGTGCAGACACAGTACCATGTGCCTGACAGCTTTGGGCCTTGGTATACACGTGGCGTGAGAAGACAGCTGTTGACAACCTGATGACAGGAATCAATATGACAAATTACATTTTTGATTAAGCTTGCGCTGTACATTTAATTCTGGCGTAATAGTTTGAGCATGAACAATGATCTAAAACACAGATGTGCGCACAGAGTAACTACCCAGCAGCAAGGAAGGAGATGGTTCACACTGCGGCAGTACCGCTGCGGTATACTTGGCGCGTCATCCACGTGAAGTAAGCTTGTGCAGAGGTGTGCCCACCATGTCATCAGGTGTCGATAAGTAGGCAGGCCATTTTACAGTCCGTAGGGCACACAGAAGCCTGTGAGGGCACAAATAAACCCTCATCGAGTCAATAAGCAGGATCAGTAACCGTGTTCTCAGAAAGCCTACACAAGGCATCAGCCCCTTACCAACTAAAGGTTGGTTGAAGGACAGTGGAGGCGGTCTGACAGCGTTCCCTCACGAGCGACCATAAATAAAACTGAAACCACAACAGAGTAACACTGTACGGAAGCTGCTGTTCACACTGATGACACTTTGCCCTCACTCACTGCTCGTTGTGAAAGCTTATGCTGTCAGTGCTCATAAACGTTGATGTCCACAACTGACACAGACATCAGGCCGTAACGCTGAAGTAGCTGATGCAGCTAGGATGACGCACACACACCAGAGCCTAACAGACCTACCCGCAAACCAGGTCAACTTCACACTGGGCGGCTGGCGCGCCCCCCAGTGGCTGGGTACAGCCCCTACGTTGGCGAGAGCAAGGCCAGCGCAAACTGGCACGTGGTGCTTTTGGCCACAGCTGTCGGACTGCGACTGGCATACACCACACACCCATCAAGCACCTACATGACCAGGGGCCAACACATGTGCAAATTAAACCCTCGTTTTCATCGCGCCACCTGCTGCTGCGACGCCAGCCTGTCATACTCTGCTTCTATCCCCAAAACCAGGCCGGCGGCCAAGGCATCCAACTCCCTGTGGTTCACTGACAACTCGTGTGCCTTCCTGGCGCGCGCCCCATAAAGGTTCAGAAGTGCTTGCCTGACGCTGATGGCCTGCTCCGCAGACTGGTGCTCGGAGACAAAAACGATCGCCTCTTTCAGCCAGAAGGTGTTCCCCAATGCCTCCAGCATCTGACAAACGCCTGGGCTGCAGGCGTCTACACACAGCGCACGCAGCTCAGGCAGGTGCTGGGTCCCTTGCGCCATGTGTTCTGCATCCAAGGACCATTTGCCGCCCAGGGTGAGTGACGACAGGCGATGATGAGCAGGGGCAAAGGCCGCCAGCAGCTGGGCGCAGGGCTGCTGTGGCGGAGCAGCCCAAGACAGCTGAATGTCAGTGTCACCGCCAGAACAGGGATGTCCGCCATCGTCGAGGCCACCTTGTGAACAAGGCTGAGCAGGACATCCACCTTGCTTCCCACCAGTAATGTGAAGACAGGGCCTGCGCATATAACCAGCTTCTGCAACCCTTGGATTGGTAGCCAGGCCATGTCTGTGAGAGATAAACGGCAGTCGGTCAACATCAGTTGCATCCAGGAGCAGCAAAGGTGGCTGAGGTCGATGTTCGGAGTGGACCTTTTTGCAGCAACTTCCCGCAGGTTGGGCAGGGAGGCCAGTGCTCGGATGGTGGTGGTGCATAGGCTCTGGCTCTCCATATGAAGGGACACCAGACGCGACGCAGAGGCCAGCTGAGGCAGGCGCCGCAGTGAAAGCGTGCAGTTTTGAAGGTGAAGGCACGTTAGATGCTGCAGCTTGCTCACATACTGTGTCACATCCACAGGCGAGGACACATTGACGGTCAGGTGGAGCTTGAGGGTGCGCAAGTCAATGAGGTCCTGCACCCACTGCAGCAGCTGGCAAGCCGGAGGCCGTGTGTAGTCCATTGCCTCCCAAAGGAAACGGCATACAACCAGCAACGTCAGTTGGGACAGCTGCCGCAGAGAAGCGATGATTGCTGTCTGAACGCGCTGGGTCTCAACCTTCTGCAGCTCCAGGCTGCAGAAGTGATGTCAGGTGTGCCAGTGGCGCGGACACGGGGCTGTGTATGGTGGCTTGCGTAATGACAGCTCCTGCAGTGCTGGGCATGCAGCAGCGATGGCTGCAAAGTCCCCGTATGTGACCACCTGCAACCACATTGGTGAGGAAACACAGAGCTCGTTAGGTCAGCGCAGAGTGTTGGCGTGCCGCCGCCTTGCCTTCCTGCTTTTCAACTCACCGCAGAAGAGTGAAGAGTGACCTTTGTGACAAGCTCAAAGCGCTCGCGGTGACTGAATAGAAACTCTGGGAGTATGTCTGGAGCATCCCTGCTGGCCGGCGCGTGGTCCTCGCAGTACCACTCAAACACGCGCAGCTGGGCAGCCTTGGGGAACTGCGCCATCTGTGCTCACGTACTGTGAAGCATGGCTGCCCGGGGTGTAGCATCACGTGGCGCTTCAACATAATTGGGTATTGTGATCACCAGTAGCCCCCTGATCCAAGCTGTGGTGATGTCATGTATGCATCACCATGCATACATGATGCATGTATGCATCACCATGCATGATGTAATGCCCTCTGTCGTATGAGCCCAGCTGCTCCCAAATGCGCAGGAGAGGCTCAGGCGGCAGCTGCAGCAGCCCTGGCTGCATCCGCTGCTGCTGGTGATTCTGCACAGAGTGGTCCATGCTGGATGCCGCGGTGCCGACTGGTCGGCTAACAGCCCAGACGGCGGTAGGTTGTGTCGCGTATGCGCTGCGCTGGGTGACGACGCTGTGCCGGCTCCGCTGCGGGTGAAGATGGGAGTGGGTGAAAAACATATTCGAAAGACTACTGGACCTGTGAGAGGTTAATGCGTTTGAGCGTTCTGTACTTTACAAAGCCTGATGGGAAATTCTAGGTATGGCTTCAATGGCATCGGGTGCGGCAAGCAGGTGGAGAGCAGGCTTGTTGCCTAGGCATCAGCAGGCCGAGGGTTGGCGACGCCAACTTGGCGTCTTGTCTCGTCGCTTGTAACAAGCGACGAGACAACATGCTCTGAAGTAAGGCACGGCACATGACACATGCCGCATGTGTCAGGCAGGACCTGTGCAAGGCGATGCAACCACACGCCCCTCAGGGCGGCCCCTGTGTTCAAATCGGCCAACCAAGGGCAATGCCTTGGTTTGTGCACATGATGGTACAGCCAACACACATGCAAAGCACGCAACAACGTGCTTGCTGCCTGCATCACCTGCAGCTGAGATGCCAATGGCATCATGCCACCCACTCACACCCTGGCTTCAACGTGTTACCAGACCAGCAGGGCACACGGACAGCCTGTGCCGCTTGCTAGCGTGCTGCCTGACAAACTTGTCACGGGAACGCGCCTGACGCTGCCCGGTCCTCTGACAGCCGCTCAAAAGCAGCCCCCCTCGCAGCCCTTGCACGCTGCCGAGCGCTTCGAACAATAACAACCTGGGTTCCACAGGTTCACACTCAGGGTGCATATGTGGGTCAGGGTCTCAGCCCCTTTCAGCGTGCGTTCCGCACCCCAAGGTGAGTTGCGGCCTAGCTGCAACATGAGGGATGATTTGACAGCTTGATGCACAGGTCGCAGGCTTTCAGGCCACAGCATCACACTTCTCGAGGTGGCTCATCGTGTTGATGATGCCTGCATAAGTCAAGCTGCTGCTGCAATCCTGTGCTCCACGCCTGGGTGCAAGGCCAGCAGCAGGCGGACTGCAAATTCATGGCGTGATCACGCTGTGCAAAGAGCGACAGCTGCACCCCTGAGCGCCCACTCGCTGGTCATTTATAGCATTCAAGATCTAAAGCAACCCAGTCAGCACCCTCTCCTATTGCTGATGCTCAGAAGCTGCTGCATGCCCTCCACATCCCTTGGAAAGCCTTGGAAAGCCGATTGGGATAACGGCAGGTTCGGACGGGTCCACGCTTTCCTCGGATCCTTGGCGATCGCCCAAGTCCGCTTCTGGCATTCCCAGATACCTTGTTACTCTCCCTTGTTGTCTGCGCTTGGTCTCGCGTGCTCCCCGCAGCTTGGTAGGTCTTTTGCATTGGGGTTCGACCCAGTGAGCCGATTGCGCAGCAGAGGGGCGTCAGCAGGCGGCCTTGGGGAATCCAGGGTCCACTGGCTGTGACCGTGGCTGCATCGCTGCTGCTGCAGAGGTGCTGACGTTGCCGAACACCCTTCTTCCGCCCACCCGCGCAGGCCCTACTTCTTCTCCCAGGACAGTCCCGTCGCCTACAGCCATGGACGAGTCGCACAAGCAGCGCGTGGGTTTGCCCGCAGCAGATCGCAGGCGATCACGCGCATGGTTTCGGTGATATCCTGATGCTGACGTGCCCTGTTGCCGCCCCCCTTACTTCACAGCTGCTTGAGGAGGCCAAGCAGAGCACATTCGGTGAGCACGGCGGGTGGGCGGGGCGACGGTTGCACACTGCTGCTGCGTTCTTGGGTGGACCCAGCCCAGCATCTGCCTGATCCGCAGCGGCAGCACCGCGTTCGGGCAGCTTGTGCGCGCGGCCAGCTGGGTGCCATGGATCTCGGCACGATCATCCTTGCGAAGGGCGCATGCTCCTACCTTCACCTGGTGATGACCCTGCTGACACAGCGCACTTTTTCCTGCCTTGTCATCGCTGTTGCACACAGGTGACATTGTTGACCGCGCGCACCAGGGTAGCAACCAGGAAGACGCCATCAAGTTGCGCGATGAGGTGCGCTGCTGCACATGCATGAGTGCTACTTGCTCTGCATGTGAAGGAAAGATCAGCTGTGCAGCCCGTCCTGCTGCCACTATGCTTTGCACCACATGGCTCTCAGCCAATGCATGATCTGTAACTTGCGCCAACATCAGGGCCCTGTGGGCAACTTGTTCTGCACCTGGTCACCTGCCATGGCAGCCCTCTCCTGCGCACCCCACGCATCACACCGGCGCATACCACGACCGCTTGCCTCACACCCTTGTGCATGCCCTGCTGTGCATTCTCCCCCCCATGCTCAGATCATCAAGGTGGGCATCGCCGAGGCCGGCACCCTGCGTGGCCTGGTGGACAAGATCTTTGACAAGGCCCTGACCGACCCAGAGGCGCAGCGAACGCTGGCAGAGCTGTGCACCGTCATGCCCGCGCATGTGAGTCGCTGGTGCTGTCTTGGTGGCCGATTGTTGCGCTCATCACGCCCCATGATCGCCCGCCCCTCTGGCCTTGCCTGCAGTCATGTGAAGGAGTGGTAGAACCGACTGATTATGGTGTTCCTAGAGCATAAGGTTTTCTGTGTGGCGCCTGTGGCCATGCATGAGGGCTTGTCCTGTGTGCGCACAATGCTGTTTTGCTTTTGCTTATGTGTGGCTCTTGACAAACTGGTGGCATGGAGCGGGTGCGATTCACTGTGTGAACCTGCTGTTGCCCCTACAGGTTCAGCCACCGGGGCACTTGAGAGTTGTGCGAGGCGATGCTTGCTGACTCCCCGGCCCCGGCCCATGTGCACGTGCTGACTTTCCTGCATGCGCCTGCTTGCATGCACGCAGTTTGACGCCTTGGAGGGCTCTGCTGCCCCGAAGGAGAAGGGCGCGGGCTCCCGCGGCGCCTCTGAGAAGGTAAGACCGGCGGCTGCTGAAGCTGCGCTCGTGCAATGCCGCATTGCAGTCGTGCTGGAAGTGCAGGTATACATGGCACGTGACTTGGCAGCGCACTGTCGGCATCGCAGCGGTGTTGTCAACTCTGTTTTTGAACGCCTCATGCCAGCCAGTTCTGCCCTTTCGCAAACTGAATCTGTGCTCCTGCCTGGCTCATGCTTGCAACCCCACCTGGGCACCTCTGTGTGCAGCGCATCGACTTCCGCCTGATGCTGAGCAAGAAGTGCAAGGAAGAGCTGGAGAAGGGCATCGTCCACAACAAGTGAGCAAGCGTCCCTTGCATATATCAAGCATGGGTCTATCGGACACCTGTTGGACATAGGCAACTGCTGCTTGCTGAGTACCGCTTGAAATATGTGCGCACTTGTCGCTCGGTTCAGTCAGCTGCAGGCACCACCCAACACATGGAGCGTTGAACTACGAGCCGCGTGCTGTGATGCCTAGTCCCCAGCTGTGTTGCAGCGTGCAGGCACGGTTCCGCTGTGCGTTGCGCGCAAGTGTGATGCCTTGCTGCTTGGTTGCTTGTGCGCAGGGCTGTCAAGGTGTGGGAGAACAAGGAGGCTGAGAAGGAGGTGAGCATCACGGCTGTGTGGTGTGCCGCTGCCTGCCCCTGTGAACAAGTGTCCTGCTGCTGCACACCCGCAGCAGTTGTGCTAGAACAGCATGCAGCTGCGATGTGCTTGACGAGGCCTCCTTGCTGAGCTTCCCCACTTGACCTGCTGCTGCACGCCCACCCCTGCCGCGTCCCGCAGCTGAATGGCGACGAGAAGAGGCAGTACGAGATTGAGCGCAACGGCCGCGAGCGCATGGTGCAGCTCATCGCCTTCAGCGGCCTGCTGTACACCTCGGGCATCATCTCGGAGAAGATCATCCACAGCTGCGTCGACGTCCTTATCAAGGTGAGGCAGCTGCTTCAACACAAAGTAAAAGAAAGAACAATGACGTCCTTGACACAAGCTGTCGTGCTGTGGGAGCTCCCAGATGCTATGATTCTTTCGTGCGAGGCTCATGGACAAGAAGTTGCTACTTGCAGCACTTCTCCCTAACTGCGCTGTTGGGGTCTGTGAATAGACGCCCATGTTTGCGGATGCTTGAGTTCCTGGCCTGACCTTGATTGTGCTGCATCCCGCCTGTCTGCATTGCTGTTTGTTTGCCGCTTAACTTTTTTCGCGCCCCTTCTCAGCATCTCTCCACACAATGTGGTGCCTTGCTTTAAGTACATCAGGGCTTTTTTGGTTTTCCTCTCCACCCTTCTCAAACCCCTTTCCCCTTGCACACTGACCCTTTGCAGGACAAGGAGGAGCCCCGGTACGAGGACATGGAGGCCCTGACCAAGCTGCTAAAGGTCATTGGCTCCAAGCTGGACGCTGCCAGCAAGAGCGCCAAGGAGGGCAAGATCATCGCCGAGTACTACAAGAGCATGGAGAAGATGAAGGAGGAGGCGGTGTCGGCGCAGGTCGCCAACATGCTGGACGAGGTGCTGACTCTCAAGGCCAGCGGCTGGGTCGAGGCTGCGTAAAGTGTGTATGAGTGAAAAAGTGTGGGAGCGTGCTTTCAAACTTGCCCCCGCAGACTTACTTTGTCTCAATGGTCGACAGTGATTGGCTGGCGCAGCTTGGATGTCGGCAAGAGCAGGGCACCAACTCGCACCGCCATCATGCCGCACCTCTCGGACCTTCCGTGCATGGCCTGATGGGCCTTGGCTGTATGCCGCACCCTACCCCTCCTCCTGTCAAAGGGAGTGTGCTGCACCCTGTGGCGGTAACCCTTCTAATCCCCAGAGGCTTTTGCTGTAGAGTACTTTTGCCCGGCGCAACGATGTGCCCACCCAGACATGCATGCTGTTCCTGCAAACACGCGCACAGCACCAGCCTGCATGCTGTACCTTTTGGTTAAGATTGGACACGCAGAGCTGATGAAAGAGCCCATCGCATCATCGCAAAGCTGCCGTTGCTTGTTGGTCGCGGGGACTTGTGATATCGCCCCCTTCCCCTCCTGTTGTTGTTGGTTGTTGTGGGCCTGAGGCGTGTGTTGTATGTTTCCATGCTGTTCCTGGGCGAGCTAACCGCTTCAGGGCAACTGTGCTTTATCTGGCTTTGTAACTGAAGACGCCACACTGCAGGGGACGTGCGTCGGAGTTTGGGATGCCACAATCTGACCTCTATCTGACGCACAAGCTGACCTCTATCTGACGCACAAGCTGACCTCCAGGCTGTCGGCTATTACTGCATGAACGGAATCACGACTTGCATGCTCCATATAATTATGCTTCCCAAGCTCATCAAGCGCAAGTATGCAAGGCTTTACCCGGTTATGGCTCATGACTCATGAGCCCATCTTCCCCTGCAATCCTGTCGACACATCGTAACAATGAACCTCTCCTGCCTTCGGGGCTCTTCCTGGTTCAGAGATTGTCAGCAGTGCTGAACTGAATCGTGAATTGAATTGAATTCTGAATTTCAGCACCCAATAACTGATATGAGCCTTTGTTGCCATTTCTGATCAGTGTGCTTTCTGTGTGCATCGGCACTGTCCTCAGCACAAGCCTTGTGCAGGCATTCTCCTGCAGAAACCTTCCATGATGAGACACAAGGAAGGCAGTCAATGCTTACACTAGTACCGCCATCCAGGTCGGCGATGCAGTCAGCACGGCTTTTCATTGTTTCAAAGCATCAAGCAACAGATCATTGCCACATCATAGACAGAACGACAATGGCAATGGCCACAACTCCACGCACAGACCGGAGCAAGCGCTGGAAAGCAATCCACCAAGCAAAGTGCACCAGACAAGGTGCTGAAACAAATCAAGGGGCTGCATCAGCCTGCATGCCCGGCAAACAAAGTGGTTGTCCTTGGAATCTGTCCACATCTGGCATTTTTCAACGCCTCCGACAGGCATAGCTGCTGCAGGGCGGCCATGCTTTTGCAGGGCTGGGGCCACGCCCTATAGCGCTATAGGGCGTGGCGGCTGCAGTCCATCATTCCTATCATCCTGCAGTCCTGCATGTGCGCACACAGCCGTGTGGTCTGCGCTGCCTTTTTCCCCTCCTGGCTCGTGGCCACTTGGAGGTTGGCAACTCCTGCGGCCCCAGCGCAGGGCCCCCTCTGGCTGCGCGCCCGAGAAGGTTTGCAGCTCGGCACTTGTGTGTCAGTAGCCTTTACGCATACACTGGTTGCCAACCAAGTGGTGGATGCTATCCCTAGGGCTTGCAGTCCTGCTGTGTGTGGCTGGTCAGACAGTTGCTGGGCTACGGCTGCGCATTGCGGATGATGCGAGTGATGTTGTTCAGGTTTTGCATATGCTCCTGCATCAGCTGCTGCATTGCGCTGAGCTGCTGCACCAGCAGCTTTACGTTGTCCAGGCCCTCGCGCAGCTCCTCGTTTGATGGAAAGGAAGGCGTCTTGCTTGTCGCAGCACTGGTCACCAGAGCAATGACGAATTCGAGGAGGCCTGTGCAGATGAAACACGAGAGCACCGCTTGACACGAGTCAGCGTACGCTGACAGAGCTCCTCGAGGCTCCTGCTTCACATCAGCACACCAAGCGCTGGAAGGTGGCTCTGCAGACTCCTGCGGCTGTCGCTCCACATCGAAGCTGGATGTCCAGGAGCCCTTGTTAACACCGTGAAGTCCTCAGCACGACGTTAAACTGCTTGCGAGGGCACAAGTACCCTGGTACTTTTCCAGAGGTCACGAGTTCGATTCCCATTGCGGAAGGAGCTTGTTTCGGTTATGGTTTCTAGACTTCAGGTGCCCTGCTTGCGGGGAAGGCCTTCGAGCCACTTTCGGTCATGAGCCTGTTAATCATGGCCCATTTGGGACAGGGGTTGTATGCGCCCTCGCGGTGCCCTAAACAACTGTAAAACACACCACACCACCGCCGTCCATAAACTTCACCCCCTCCTTCTCGGCGCGTGCGGTGCTGCACATCATGATGATGCTCAATTGAAGCAAGCGCGAATGCGCGGCTTAGCAGGGACTGCTGTCTTGCGGTAGGCTGCCAGAACGCGGCTTCGGTCGAAGGCGCAAGGTGACCCCTTGTCTTTGCGATGTCAGGATCACTGCGCCACGGTCTGCACTGAGGAGCAGCAACAGCGGCAGGGGACAGGAAAAGTTGGTGCAGCGAGCTGCTCCATGCTTGGCGGATGTGTTGCGATTCGATAGGCATGCAAAATATGCAGTTCAGGTGCAGTGCGCCGCCAACCAGCTCAGCACCTGCACACAGGCTGGCGGTCCCTGGGCGCGTGCTGGCCAGCACCCCATGGGCAGAACATCCAAGACAGAGGTGCAGACATTTGAGAATCTTCCCTTAAGGCGAGTGGTGCGCTTCAGCTTGTGCACTCAACTCACTCGTAAGGAGCGCGCTGGCGCCTGCTTCCTTGCAGTAGGCGCCCACAATGGGGCCAGCGCTTAAGCAAGCCTAAGCTGCCTGTCAACAGGCGCAGGTGCTGCCGGCCAACCAGACGCAATGTGGTATTGTGACGCACTCGCATCGATGCTGGAAACCAAGGGAAAGGAAGCTGCGTCTCTAGCCTCCTCCAAGCACAGTGCTCCTCTAAAGATCTCTGTCACTGGAGCAGGCAATGTCATCACACTCGCGGCCCTTTCACCCCCGGTCTTTGATTGGCTTATTTCTATGCCACATGCAGGTGTGCCCAGCGGCAGGGCACAGCTGCCCTTGAGCCTGAGCAGAGTGCGGCGGAGCAGGCCAGGTCCATGATGTCTTGAGGCACTTCCCGCAAATGCAGGTATACCCCAGGTCTTTAATCGGGCGATTCACTTGCCACCTGTCTCCTTAGGTGTGCCCAGTGGCAGGGCGCAGCTGCCAATCAGTTTGGAGAGTGCTGAGGAGCAGGCCATGGCCAGGTCTTTGAATCTGCATGGCCGCGTCACACTTGCCACGCAAGAGGAGGATGAGCTGGACAGAGACTTCTTTGAGGTCATTGCAAGGGATGCTAGGGATGCGCAGGTGAGGGCATGCACATGCACATGCACTTGCATGAAGCAGGAAAGTGAATGCGGCTGCAATGTGTTGGGGTATGGGTGAGGGGAGGGGGGGAGCGCATCAAGGGGGACATTGGCCACAGGTCTGGCACATGTTTGTGGAGCTTGTTTGCTGCTCATGAGCATTGCTGAACGCAAGCAGTCAGCTCTCAGCCATGGACGCCAGCATCAGCATGCAGGTCAAGAGTAGCAGCGGCAGCAGCAGGGCAGCTGGTAGCAGCGGCAGAGCAACCGAGATGTTCCTCATCACTTTAGCTGATGTTCTTTCACCCCATGTCAACGCCGTCACACCTGCCACCTCTTCCACCCCTGCCCTCACCTCTGCATAAGGTTGTGGACCAGGACCTGGCAGCAGCAGGGGGCAGTGCCTCAGTCCGATTAGCAGAGCCCCTACGCCCCTGTTGCACCTGTCAACCCCGTCACCCCCATTGATGATATCACCCCATGCTTGCAGCAGGCGGCAGGGAACCCTATACCCCTTAACCCTGGCCCCTTTGCTGGTGGTGTGTTGCTTTGCTGCATCTTGGCGTTTGAGGCGCTTAAGCGCTCTAGTGCTGCGCCTTGGGACAGTGATTTTGCTGCTGGTTTGAGGCCTTGGCCATGGGGCCAGGCTGCCCGGGGCCCAGGCTGCTTATGCGCATGCAGGGGCCTTTCAGCCTCTCTTCGAAGAAAGGAATTCCAGTCTTCCTGTGGTTTCCTTCTGTGCCGCTCCTTCCCATGCTTCCCACCTCCGCCGATTTTGGTGGCTCTCTGCAACCTTCTCTGTCTGTCTGAGTACTAGTGCGTGCTCCCAGGGGAAACCTGCAGGTGGGTGGGAGAGAAAAGGGCCGTGCCACAGTGCTTGCATCTGGTGTAGAGGAACTTCTCAGGCGATGCCTGCGGCCAGATGAGCCGGATGTGGTCACAGTTGTGAGCTGTGGTTCAAAGCATGTTTGCTAGTTGAAACTGTTCAAAGCAGACAGCTAAGCAAACTTGCCGTACCAGCCGCATGCTGCCGTCAGTGCACGTCGTGCGCCCGCGTCTGAGCTGCGAACCAGCACTGCTGTCCTTGAGAACAGCATCCACTGCAATAGAGCGCGTAGCCATGCAGCAACCGCCACATCAATGCTCCGGGCTGCTCAACTTGCCGCTGCATGGTATATGTCGCATGCTGTAAACAGACGATCGACTCGCGCTCCGGGCAACATGCAGGGACCTGAGGAATGTGACGAGCACTTTCATCACGAAACACGACATCAACACCAGGTCCTGGCCAGAAGCACTACCGCATGGCATACTTCACAGACAGGCTTGCAGCACGGCTGTTAGCATTCCCCACTCAGGCAGAGATGGAGCATCTGTTGCTGCACTGCCAAGGAATCATCAGGCACTGCGCTCAGTCTACTGTGCCAGTGTCAGTGCCTAACGTTCTGTCCACCTGCTTCCCCCATACACAGCACAGGATGGCACACTTGAAATCCCTGTACATCAGCTGCCTTGAGCTGGCAGCTCTGTGACAGGCCAGCATGGTCACTGCGGCCAGCACCCTTCCTCAGTGACGCTCAACCATTCACTCGTGCAATACTTCCCATCGCCCAGACTGTGACTTGTCACTGACATGCATTGTCCGCATGGGTACGCCTGCAGGGCCTTGCTTACGGCGACCTGACTGCCGTTGCTGATGCCTGTCCGGCCCTGCAACAGCTGGAGCTGCACGCAGTCAGCGTGTGCGGTGCCGCCTTTGCACCGATTGCCAGGCTGCCGTCTCTCGCCCGCCGCGCTCTGGAGGATGTCTGCGCTGTCAGCGGCAGGGGGTACGCCCTGGCCAGTCTACGGGGCCTCACAGGCCTGAGCGTGAGCGTCTCTGACTGTGCAGCATTGCGACGTCGCTGACTGTGTACGGGACGTCGAGGAGGTGCTTCAGGACCGCCCCGTCGGTGGCCTGGGCGACCTTGCCCTCCTGCCCTGGGTGTCCGGCCTGCATGGGCTCAAACAGCTGCACCTCACCATCCTCAACGCACCCGATGGCCCCTGCGCGGAGCTAGC
>JAWZTI010001178.1:0-14752 GCA_039880955.1 Chlamydomonas urium | reverse complement strand
CCCCCACACCTCCCTCCCCTCCCCCTGCCTCACCCGCACCCCAATCGGGACTTGGTTCGGGTCACCAACGGGCACCAGGTTGGGGTTTTGTCCGATGGGGATGTCGTTGGGGTTTACCGTGGGCCCTATGGGTCCCCTGGGCAGTGCCTTCTTGATCACGGCATCGCCATACTTGGCCTTGAGCCTGCACAGCGGCGAGTGCAGCAGGCAGCGGCTTGGGGGTGAGAAGCAGTGTGGCATCAGGGGTAGCTGTAGTGTGGCGTAGGGGTGAGAAGTTGCTTGGCGTGGCGCAGGGCAGGACAGCGGCGTGTGCAGCAGGCAGCGGCGTGGGGGTGAGAAGCAGTGCGCGGCAGGCAACAGCGTGGGGGTGAGCCGCAGCAGACAGTGGGCAGTGGAGTGTTGCAATGCGCTGGTAAGCAAAGAAAGATGCTGTCATAAGACAAGTGCATGCACTGCTTGCAGTTTCACTGCGCTCTTCCTCTGACCCTCACTATCCCCATGTCTCTCCTTCATCACACCGCCTCATCCCAAAACATAGGCCCTCCCGTGCACCGCCACCTGTCCCCATTTATGCCTTCCTGCCTCCTCCCACTACCAGAGCTCCCCCCCTTCACCGCAGCACCCCGACTCCCGCTTGTGGCCCCCTCCCCCTCTCCCAGGTGCATCTCAGCCGCCTGTGCCCCTCCGCCTATGTCCCCCCTTGCCCCCTTTGCCCCCTGGTTGCCCTCACCTCATCAGCTCCGCCTGCTTCTGGAACGTTCCCTCCTGCACAAAGTCAAACGTCGCCTTGCGCCGCCGGTCCGTGCGCTTCGCCCCCATGCGCGCATCAAAGCCCGGATCCGCCTCTAGCTCCGCTGCATTCGGTGCACTGGGTTCCGCTAGCAAAGGGTGGACTGACGCAGCCCCCCCTAGGGCAGAGGGGAGGGCGGAGGCGGTGCCGGGGGCTGCCGCGGCGCCTCTCCCTGTGTGCGCCTGATTCACCTTCAGGGTGGTGACCACCTGCGAGGATGTGTAGGCATGGTTGGGGTCCAGGTAAAGGCCCTGTGGCTGAATTGCATGGACTGGATCAGTGGAGGCAGCTGCGGGAGTGTCCTCATGTGCCATCGCAGTGCTTGCTGAGATGAGCCACGTCCATCTTCCAATGAACAAGTGAGCCCTAGGAGTGATGTTTGTAGGAGACTGCGGAGACTGAGCATCAGCCGCCTCAACCCTGCCCCCCTGACGGCTCCGATCTGCTGCCAGGCCTCTCCGTCAAGCCAGCGCTCACCTGCACTGGCCGCTGGATCACGTTGCCATGCTCGTCAATCTCCCTGCCCTGCGCATCCAACCGCAAAGGCGCCGGCCGGAAGCTGCCCAGGGCCCCTGCAGGGGCGGCCGGGCGCACAGCACCCCCTGCCGCTGCTGCCGCTGCTGCTGCTGCCGCCGCCGCCGCTGCCGCTGCTGCTGGTGTTGCTGTGGCTGACCCCGGGACGGAGACGGGGACGCCGAAGCTCGCAGCGATCTGTGCTGCCTTGGCTGTGGCGGCTGCGATCGCTGTCGTGGCCGCTGCAGGGACAGTCAGGGGGTGCGGTTCGCAGCAAGGCAGTGCAAGCAGATTTGTGGGAAGGAGTTTTCATAGTCAACAGGTTATGGCTGCTGGCCACTCTGCCCATGGTCAAAGCGCCTGGGTGCCACGGCGCAGCCATACTGTTTGACTGATCGCTTGACTGATGGTTTATGGCAGTAGAAGGGCATGCTACAGTGCGTTGCTTACCAGCTGGTGCCGCCCCTGCTGCAGGCGCTTTCTGCAACTGCGTGCAGCATGCGAAGCGAAGGCATGTTGCAGCTCGTCACCCACTGCCATGCAGCTGCACGGTTGTACGGTCCAGCCATGCAACGCACCCATAAATGATAGTCTGCACATGAGCTGATCTCTGCTTGAGGTCCCGCGCACCTGTGGCAGGCCCTTGAGCTTCTCCTTGAGCTCCTTCTGCAGCTGCAGCGCCTTCTTGGCTTTCTCCAGCGCCTCTAACGACAGCGCAGGCTTCTTGGCCGGGGGTGCTGCAGCGATTCCCGCTGCGCCATCGGCCTCCTCGCTGCGTGGCCGCTTGGCCGCAGCGCCATCGGCGCCTGATGCACCGTTCTCCACCATGCCAAGCCGCTGCTGCAAGCCCCTAGCACTGCATGCACTGCGTGCAGCTCGTCTCTCAGCGTCGGCGCTTTTTCAGGTGCCTCTGTCCCTGAAATCTACTATTGATATATGCACAGCGCTGACAGCTGTACTGATCGCTTACCTCGCCAGCAACAGAAAAGCGTCGTGGCCATCCCACACGTCCCCACACCCTTCATCCTTTTTTGGCCAGCTTTGCAAGGGCTCCACACGCTCCAGCCGCCACCCGCGCCGTGGACAAGCTGCCCTGCTATACGTTGTTCAAGTCTCGACGGACTGCAGCAGCCTTGCTGGCCAAACGGGGGTTCTGCAGCACCGGTTGCCACAGACTTCAGTGCAACTCAGCAAGCCAATTGGGACGCAGCACAGACTTATAGCGCTGCCTGCAGCACCTTCGCTCGCCGCTGCGCTCGGCTAGCCCTCAAAGCCCCAGCCGCGTCTCTGAACCCACCTACGCAGCGACAGCAAGGCGTCAAACTGGCGCCGCGGGCTCTGTCACTGTCCTAGGCGCCATGACGGCGCACGGCCTGCTGCGCCGACCCTCACAAATCGGCGATATTGCCCGCAACACCATGCAACCACTCCCACACAGACCAAGCTGGCCATGTGCACACAGGTCCAAGGCTGCAAGCCGCAGCCGCCCAACACAGGCCGCCGCACCAGCAGCTGCAGCAGGCTCCCGCGGCAGCAGCCCAGGGCCTGCACCCTCACCTGGCCTTGCACCTCCATGCCCACCCTCCCCTGCCAGGCTGGCCACCCATGCCATCAGCAGCGCTTCAGCCGCCAGCTCAGCTGGTCTGCGAGACGCCTCCCCTTCCACATCCTCCCACCAGGTCAGCCTGATGGACGGTCTGCCACTCAACATCGTCTCCCCTCTCGACTCCTTCCCTTCTGCATCGGGGCCAGACTTCTCGCTGCAGCTCACGCCCGAGGACCGGGCACGGCTGCAGCTTGCCATGCGCGCCCATGCATCAGAGGATCAGGAAGAGGAGCAGGCGCAGGAAGAGGTCCACAACAGCTTGCGGGATGGCAGGCAAGATTCCCACTTGGACCTCTCAGCAACTGCTAGCAGCACCGTTCAGGATAGCAGCAGTGCCGTCACCACCACCAGCCCCACAAGCGCGGCGGCTTTGTCCACGCGGACAAGGTCAGAGTCCCCAGCGGCTTTGTCCACGCGGACAAGGTCAGAGTCCCCAGCAGTGGCAGGGCCGTCAGGGGCAGCCGCCGCAGACGTCAATGCAGACAAGATCCGCTCCCTAGTCACGCGTATCCTCTCCAAGGGAGATGCTGCGGTTAAGAAGGCACGCAAGGAGCAGGAAGGTGGTGCTGCCAGCAGTACTGCGCTGAGGAGCAGCAGCAGTAGTAGCAGCTTAGAGGCTGCGACGAAGATCAAGGGGTTAGGTCGCGTAGCGGATGATGAAGGGACGGACGCTACGGCAGCGACGGCGGCGACGGCAGCGGCAACGGCGGTTGTGAAGAAGAGCCGGATGCGGAGCGCCTCTGTCGCTGGCACCAGCGCCAGCAGCAGCGTCGGCGCCGGCAGCAAGGCGCGCGCCTCAACAGCCTCCACCAGAAAGGCCACTAGCACAGCAGCGGCGGCAAGCTTAGCAACCTCAGTAGCAAGCACCACAACAGCAGGGGTGTCGCAGGAGGTAGTAGGCGTGCTGGCGAAGCATGGTCTGCCCAAGGATGTTGCCACGGCGGTTTCAGAAGCGGTAGCTTCCGGGCAGCTGCCCTCGAGCCATGCTGAGCTGGACAGGCTGCTGACCAAAGTGCTGAAGCCGATCCCAGGCATGAATGTCAAGACACTGCATGCTGGTGAGGCGGTGCGGGGGTGGGCATGCTTCTGGCATGGCCAGTGGAAAGAGTGCTTTGCTGTGGGTTCGTGGGCGCTCTGTTGCATGCAAGGACTGCCTTTGGTGCCTGACCTGTCTGCCCTGTTGCTGCCTCCCCCCCAGCTGCACTGCCTGTCAGCTGCTTTCACCACAGGTTGCATTGTACATGATGGAACAAGGAACGATCAGCTGTTTGTGGTCATGCTACGGCTTGCAACACAGCCTCACATCCGCTGCGATCCCTCCTGCCCGCTGCCCTGCTTGATAGTGCTGAAGCAGAACCCGCTTGTGCTGAAGCAGCGCAACGTGGAGGTGCTGCACCGCTGGCAGGCGGTCAAGACGACACTGGGGTGCACAGACACGCAGCTGCTGGGCATGCTGGGGGCTACACGCAACCTGATGAGCCTTAAGCTGGAGACAATTGAGTGAGTGCGGGACGTGGCTGGCGGTTGGGACGAGGGACGGCAAGGCACGGCAGAGGGGGTGCGTTGCTTGAGCCTACGGCTAAAGGAGCCGAAAGCTGGAGTTGAATGCGCGAGTGCGGGCAGTATGCGGACGGCGCTGGGTGTGTGGCATCAGAGCAAGCGGCTCAGGCTCAGATCTGACCGGCCACACCCGCCCTGCTGCTACCTACAGAACGTCAATCCTTCCCAGATGTCTGCCTAGGCCTCAGACCACCTTTTTGCCTCTGATCTGACCCGCCCCACCTGCCCTGCTGCTACCTACAGAACGCCAATCCTTCCCAGATGTCTGCCTTGGCCTCAGACCACCTTTTTGCCTCTGATCTGACCCGCCCCACCTGCCCTGCTGCACTGTACAGGAGCAAGCTGCAGTCCCTGGCCAAGGTATTGAACGCCAGTACGTCTCAGGTGTCGGCCTTGGTGAGGCGCCGCCCCCACCTGCTGGCCTGCAGTGCCGAAACGCTGGCCTCCAAGTTCAGCAGCCTGGAGAAGGTGCTGCACTGCTCACATGCAGAGGTGAGGGGAGGAGGCTGTGTCTGCAATGGTGGGCAAGTCAACGGAAAAGGGCATAGCGCTGCTTGATACAAAGGTGAGCGGAGGAGGGCGAGATGAGGGTAGGAGGAGGGGAAGTGCATTACAGATGGCGAGGAGGCGGTGTGGGGTGGATGCCTCTGACCCACCATATTAATTGTCCATAGTGCATCATACCCTTTGACCCCCTGAACTCACCCTAACCCCAACATCAGCCCTAACCTTGACCTGACCCCTGACCCCTGACCCTTCCACACTCTCAGGCGGTACGCATTGTCCAGGAGACGCCCGAGGTGCTCTACAGCAGCCCAGAGGCCATGGCAGCCAAGGTGCAGGACATGTGTACTGCCATGGCGGTTAGCCCTCGCCAGGTCGGCAAGATGGCGTCGTCCAAGCCCCGCCTGCTGACATGCAACACAGAGGCACTCACGGTAAGTGTAGGTGGCAGCATATGTTCCGGTGGGCGGCAGTGGGCGGCATGCAGCGTGTTCTTGCCTGCTGACATGCAACATAGAAGCACCGAAGGTAAGCATAGGGGGCTGAAGATGGTCTGTTGGGCGGCAGTGGGGCGCATCCAACCTGTTCGTGCTCACTGACGTGCAGCACAGGGGCACTGCAGGTGTGCACAGGGGGCAGCATATGGTTTGGCGGGTGGCAGCTGGGCTCATACAACTGCTCTCACCTTTGTCTCACCCCACCCTGCGCCTGCTGCCGCTGTAGGTGCGGTGGACGACACTGCGGAGCGTCACGAGCGGCTCTGCGCGCTGGCAGAAGGAGCTGGCGTCACTCGCGCCCTCTACGCTAGCGGCTGTGGTGCTGGCAAGCCCGGTGAGCTACAGCTAACCCCTAGCAGTATTTTTCCTACACTTAATATGACATCAGCGTTGTCAGTGGAGGCGCGAGAGAGGAGTAATTCACGGGTGTTCATCCTGTCCAGAGCACAAAGAGGATTGACACTTTTTGCTCGCCGCCACATGTTCTTTACAGCCAAGCGCATGCCCCTTCAACCTCATCTTGAACGCGATGGCGGTGCTCGCTTCCAGCCCTTGCTCACTGCCTTTCATCCCCCTGTGATCTGCCAGCCCTTGCTCACTGCCCTTCGCCCCCCTTTGTCATTTACCAGGCCCTTGCTCACCACCCTTGGTCCCCCGATGACTTGTGCTTCTCAGGTCAAGGTCAGCCGCCTAGAGTACCTAGTGTCTATCAAGGCCTCGGGCTTTGCAGCGCTGTCCAGCATCATGAACATGACGCAAGCCGAGTTCTCCAGCAAGTACCCAGCCTACGACAAGTGGGCAGCCGCCAGGGCCCCCGCCCAGGCGCAGGAGCAGGCAGATGAGGACGCATGAGCCTGAGAAATGTTGCTCAGCGACATGCCAAGGGGGCAGCACAGGTGAACAGGCATGCCACAGCAGGCAGAAAGGAGTCCCTGGGTGTGAATGCAACGGCTTGGGTGAGAGAGGCCCGCTGTTAGATATTGGAACCCCGGAGCAAGGACATGGCTGAACGAAAGAAGGAAAGAAAGAGCTACGCCCTTGGGCGTGAGTTAAGGAAGGGAATGGTCCGCTGGAAAACCGGCCCTCACACCCTACTGCCAGGAGGGGTGACAGCAACTGCTGGTCAAACCTCTCCCTGGGCCCTGTCGGGACACTGCCCTGGCAGGCGCCCCCAGGCTAGAGGCTGGCTAGTGTGGGTTGGGGTGGGGGGGACGGTTGTGGCCACTGCTTTGTTGAGTATGTTGATAGTTAGAGTGCGCTAGGGCGTGCCTGGTGGTCACAATGTTGTGCATGCACTTGATGGCCTGTTTATGCAGCTTGCTGGCGCAACGCCGGGTGTTGGCTCGGCTGATGCCTAGTTTCAGTAACGCCTCTAGGGTATGCAGCTGGTAGATGGTGCCCGAGACCCCTACCAATATGGGCACCATGTGGATGTTGCTAGCATTGTAGCCTGCAGCTATGAGCTGCTGCCGCAGCTCTGCATGCTGCTCTGTGGCTCGCTGTAATGGTGCCTCTGGTCTTGTGTCTTGGCAGAACTTCAGATGTGCGCGCGCTCCACGATGTGCACTTGTCGGTTGGCTGAAGACGTCACCACGTTGCCGCTGACCATAAAGACATCCGGCTTGAGCTTGTGCAGGGCTCGGGTCTGCAGGAGGGGACGATTTCGGGGGGAAACAATCGGGGCACAGGGATGCCAACCCCATCTGCTGCTGCCTTATCGCCCGATCCCAGGTCCATGCTGCAAATCTCCCCCCGCCTGTCGCCTTTGAAGATGGCTCTGATAATGATGCGCCCAACCTCGCTGTGTCTCTGTGTACATGCCTTGCATGCTGCTGTGCTAACAGCAGCTCACCATGGGTGCCGCCATCCTCATTGCCGCAGAGGGGGCACAGTATGTTTTGGGCCATGCCCTACTTGAAGGCTAGCCGGTTGTTGTAGAGAAGGCCCCGTCGGTACTTCAGCGCCACTGCCACGTCGCCGTGCGTGAGCTGAGTGCTGCGGTGCAGGAGGCCATTGCTCGAAGGCCCGTCAGCGGATTTGACGGTTGCTTGCCAGGCTTGGTAGTATATGCCATTGACGTTGGAGAAGCCTATGCGGTGACACGCGTGCATGATGTCCCTCAGCTCGCCGTGTAGGCCGTCGATGGGGCCGGGTGCGGGGCGGTGTTGCACATCGGTCGCAACATCTGCGCAGTAAAGCCAGTATCCCACGGTGCAGCTGAGTCGGCTGCCGACTGGGAGCACAATGTCCGCTGGCGTATCCCCCGCGCGTGGCGGCTCGCCAGGCGACTGCATCGGCTCTCTCGTTGCCAATGTGGCCGGCCTGCGCCTTGATCTTCAGGATAGTTGTGGGCTCAGGTGGGATCATGATAACGTCTAGGGCGTGGCGCAGCACGTCTCTGTGTTTGCGATTGCGCGTGGCCATGGGCCGGCTCACTGCCCTTTGAATTTGCCATGCGCTGGTGGCCGAGTCAGTGGCTATGATGCGTTGTTGCTTGCTGGCAGCTGCGCAGATGCCCGCCAGTCCTGCTCTGTTGATCGTGTCGGTCGGGCCTGCGCCTGCGGGGTCGATGGTGAATTCGGACTGCTTGCCCTCTTGCTCATATGCACGCCCGTAGATGCCTGCGCCCACAAGGGCGCGTTTGCTGCCGTTTTCCAAGACGTCTCCCTTGCTGCCATCAGTGTAGGTGATGGCGCGCCAGTCATAAAGCAGGGGGCTGGGTGTGAGTGCCTGTTGCATCACTCCAACGTCAGGGCGAGCTCCTCGAGGGGTGCCAGCAACTTGGATGGCTGCAGGCCCCAGTGCTGCTGCCTTGAACTTGCAGGTGTGGTGATGATGCCTTCAAGTTGCTCCTGCTGCTGCCAGGTGCGCCCCCCTGCCAACGTCAGCTTGGCGATGGTGGCGGCATGTGCCCTGCATGTCTTGGTGGGGGCTGCTGGAGCCCCCCTGAGGCCACATACAGCAATGAGGTACCGGGCGAGGCACGTGCCTTTGTGGCGCAGCTCTGCTTGCGCGGGTAGGTTGCTGATGAGCACTAGCTCCAGATCCCACTTGCTGGTCTGCATTTCTTGGGCCCCACCCATTGTTCCACCATATGTCCTGCTTGTAAAGGGGCGTATCAGAGTGGGGGATGGTGGCGAGGGTGGTGCAGTACTTGGGATACTTCTCGATCCAGCTGTCGTAGATAGTTCTGCCCTTGGCAGTGCGACTGCAGGGGATGGTAATCACAGTAGCGGTGGGTTTTGAGGAGTGTAGGGCCGACCAGAGTGCCCATTTCGTGGCCTTCTCTATGCACGTGATGCCGGTACCAGCAAAGGCATACGAGCAACCTTGCCAGGTGCATGAGTAGGCGTCTGTGAATGCTGCAAAAGCTGCGTCTCTGCTGTGCTTGCTCCAGAAGCGCAGGTCGTGCCCTTGCACGTCCAGGGGGCTGGCAAATCTGTCAGCGTTGATTCCCAGGTGGGTGCGCATGGCCGTCACCAGTGCGGGGTGGCTGCTCCACATGCCCTTGGCGTGTGACGCAGTGTCCTGGCCGTTGGGCCGGACGCCTGGTCGGTATCTGAGAGGTAGGTCCATCACCTCTTGTTCAAAATTCAGGGGCTCAGGGGAGAGGGCAGAGGGCAGTCCTGCCTCTTTTGCTCTGTTGTTCGTTCTGCTGGCCCTGACCCTGATTCCACACTTCCACAGTACGAATCTCAATGTAGCAGGCGCCAGTCCCACGGATGTCAGTGTGGGGGGTCACAGCAGCGTGTATGAATTCAACAAGGCTCCTTGTGTCTGCTCCTATGCTGCTTTCCCAGGTGTTTCGCCAGGGCGCAGGAAAGCCCTGCCTGGTGAGGTCGTCGAGGTGGACGTCCAACGCCATATCGCTGGGTCTTGCAGGCGGCTGGACCTCCCCTCCCTCAGGTGCGGGCGAGCTGAAGATCTTGTATCCAGAGAGTGTGTGGAGCAGCCACATGCTCTTCACTTGCTTGGGTTTGGCGCGGGTTTCCGCGAGGGTCAGCACATCAGGGTCATACTTGTGCAGCAGTAGGTTCAGGTCCTCAGCACTCTTGAACATGCCGGTGCTCAGGGTGTAGTGCATGAGTTTGAGCTTGATGTTGTCAGCCACGTGAGGGGCGCCTGGATACTCAGGGTCGGCACCAGGCTGAGGGGCTGCTTTATCATCAGTGACGTTGGCCGGTGGCACCGCTAGCCCTGTCGCTGCGGCCATGGCCGCTGGCACGTGGGTGGCGTTGCGGCTGCGGCTGGAGCTTTCCGGCAAAGCTGGCATGGGGTCCGTAATCTGTGTGTGGCCAGCGTGGCCGACGTCGACGCCGGCCGTCGACGCCGGCCTGTGGGACGCCCGCCTCTGTGGCACCTGCTGTGGTGCCCACGTGCTTCTCTTGCTTGGTCTTTGTGCATGCCAGGAACATGTTCAAGGTGGTCTGAACGCGGTTGCCATTGGTGGCCTGCTCAGGGGCACCAGGGGGTTTGACGTTGCTCGTTGCCGTTGTGGCGGGCGCAGTTTTGACAGGAAGGGGCGCATTGGCGGGCTTGTGGGGCTTGGATGATGTCCCTCGGTGTTGTTGCTGCTTAGTATCGCGGCCTGGCTGGTCAAGGTTTTTATTTTTTGCGCTGCTGTAGTTTTCCTCTGGGGGCAACTTGCCATGTGTTGCCTGTCTCAGTGGCGGCCTCCCCCACGCTCCCAATGGCATGGCTCGGGTCTGGGGTGAGGCCCTCCCACGTGGGACCTTGAACAAGCGTGCACGCTTGTTCAAGGTCGCCCGCCGTCAGGGGGGGAACGCCATGCCGTTGCCGTACAGCTGAGCCCAGTCGGCGCTGCCTTTGAGCGCTTCAGGGCCACTGTTTTCTGAGTCAACATGCCACCGGTGGTACCAAGTCCCCTGCTCTTGCCTAAGACAAGTGGCGTGTCCGTAAATGCTGCCAAGTTTGCCAATCTTTTCATAGCGAAGCATGACAGAGGTGCAATCGGCAGGGAGACGGCTGAACACCTGTTCTTTGCTGCTGCCTGGCATGATGCCTGATCACCAAGTCTCCGTCAAGCACCTGGTGTCGATTTGCATATGTTTTTGTTCGAGGGTTCATACACGCCATTGACATGCGCTGCCAGGTAGATAGATGTCTGCTGTATAGCTTTTCAGATAATGTTTGAGGATGGGGGCGGAGATATTGCCTGTGTTTCTGGAGGAATACATGCGTCCCAACCGAGGTTCGCCTCCCAGCTTAGCAGTCAAGTTGTCACAAAGGCGCTGAGCGTGTTGCAGAGCAGCCCCTGCCCTTAGGTAGCCAAGTCCCATGGCGGCATTAAAGGCATGGATCATACAGAAATGCGCCGCTTGACTTTCAAAGTAGGGTTCGCCCGGGGCGCGCATGGCAGCGATTTGCCCCCAAGTGGTATTGCCTGCCCTACAAACAAGGTCATGTGAGTGACTCGAGTGACAAGTGGTCTGCTTCCAGGTCATCCTCTGGCGTGCATGCGGTTTATGGGCGCAGATGTGCCAAAAGATGGCTGTGCCTGTTAGCAGAAGAATGGCGGCTAGCTGATGGGGTATTTTGAATTCAGCGCAAGCGCTGAATCTGGCCTTGTTGCAAGACAGGCAAGGCTGCGAGCCATCGTGGTGGTCAGGGGGATTCCTGACCTGCTTAGTGCGGGCATGGTGGGTCCAAGGTGACTTTGAATGGTTGAGCACAGTGTGGTGTGCGCTGGAATGATGAAGAGTGGTGGTGTTCTTTGTCCAGGTTTGCTGTGTAATTACAAGTGGGTTACTTATAAGTGGGTTTGCATGGCTTCGGGCCAGGTTGATGCCCCAAAGGGCCAAGGCTCTTGTTGGTCCGAATTGATGGGGTGCATAAAGCACCTGATGAGGGTGCACCCTCATCAGGTGCTATACGTGCTGCAAGGCTCCAGGCGGTGCGTGTAGATTTGCAGGTACAGCCCTCCCCGAGTTGGGGAGTATGCCTAACCTGCAGTCTCCGCACCAGCCCGGTCCTTGTGACAGCAGGGCAGCGGCCATGAGCAGCAGCAAAATGGACAGGCATGTTGAAAAACACTTCCCCCCCATGCTGGCTGCTGCCATGCGCCCAAGTTGACCAGGTCCAGCATTGGGTCCAGCTTCGTCTCCAGTGCAGGTTGTTTATGAGTGATTTTTAATGAATGTTTCAGGCAATGTGATGCAAGTGCTCAGGGATGAGGGGCTGACGCGGCTCATGTGGAATTGGTTCCAACTGATGGAATTTCAAGGTGTGACTGGAGTGTGAACGAAATCCCTTTGGACGCATCGCAGCGTGCGCGCACCGCTGTCCACCGTCCTACTGTCGTGCACTTACAACACGAGTGAGTATGCACTCGCACCACAACACACTCCCACCTTGGCGCATGAGACCATGTGCAGTATAAGAGTTGCCCTTGCTATTACACTGCTCGTACACATGTGCCTCCAGGAAGGGAGCTTCCTCGCTGCAACGTAATCAACCTGGGCAAGGCTTGCCGCAGCAATGAGTGCAGCAACAGCAGCAGCACCAGCCCCCGCTGCGCCCTCCACAGCAGCCGCAGCCGTTGTAGCAGAGCCAGACGATGAACGCTTTGAGCTCCTTGATGAAATGGGCTACCCCCTTGGCACTACGGAGCGACGCGCGGTTGTGCATGCCAAGGGGCTGTACCACCGGGCCGTGTACTGCTTTGTGCGGGACGCCCGGGGCCGCGTACTGCTGCAGCGCCGGTCAGCTGAAAAGAAGGTGGGCCCCAACCAGTGGGACCTGTCAGTAGCGGAGCACCTCTCCCCTGGAGAGGGGTACGTGGAGGCAGTCCTCCGGGGCCTGCAAGAAGAGCTAGGGGTGACGGCTGACCAGGGGGCGCTCAGGGGGCCGCTGAACGAGCCCCACGTGCGGCATCTGGCGAATCCGGAGAAGGGAATCTTTGATAACGAGTACGTGCAGAGCTTTGAGCTGCCGGGGTATGAAGGGCCGGTGGATGTGAACGCGGAGGAGGTCAGCGAGGTTCGCTGGGTTTCGCTTGAGCAGCTGCAGCAGGAGATGGAGGAGCAGCCGCAGGCGTTCACGGTGTGGCTGAGGGAGGAGCTGGCGCTGGTGCTGCCTGCCTTGAGCGCCTGACCAGGCCCTTGCCGGCGGCTGCCTGTAGGGTTGCAGCTGTGACCCTTTTCAACCAATCAACATGCCTGGGAGTTGAAGGCGCAGCCGGAGGCGTTCATGGTGTGGCTGAGGGAGGAGCTGGTGCCTCCTTGAGCGCGTATCCAAGGTTCCAGCTGAAACTGCCTCGCTAACTTGTCCTTGTGGCGGCTTGTGACGCACTCAACATTTTCCAACCTACATGCGATCACTACAGGCATGTGATCATTGCAGGTATAAAAGTCATGACTTTTATAATCGCCAAACTGGCAACTTTCTTGTGACCAAGGCAAGGCTGTAGCCAGTTGAATTGCAACGGCTGATCTGCTTAGCTTGGTGAGCTGTCACTGCCTTTGCTGTGCAAGCACCATGGCATGACTTGAGTGATTTCATTCCTTGCCTGCTGCTTGAATGCAAGCAGCTGGACGCTTGATGTTGGCATTCTTGAAAGCCGGCGCCGTTGGTACCTTGACCAGTCTTGTTTACTGTCAGCGTAGTCAGTGTTACAAGACGCGGCACCACATGTCCAGCATCTGCTGATGCAACAAATCAAACGCAACAATGAGTTTGAGACAAAACAACGGGACACCTGGGGGTACCCTGCCCTGCAACTGCCCAGCAGCTGCCTGGCTGCTTCACCTTCCACACCCCTTCTCCCTGTGCTGCCCCCCACCCATGCATACACATGTGTACGTGTACACGTGCAGCCTGAAATTAAGAGAGAAGAAAGAAAGAAGTACGCTCTTGGGCGTAACATGCAGTCCACAGGAAAACCTGCCTCTACACCCTACTGCTGCAAGCAACAATCAGGTAAAGGCAAGCCTGACAGGCAGCTGCAGCCTGATCACCCCTTGCCCAGTGAACACAGCAAGCGTAGATGGTAGCGCGGGCTACGGGCCTTGTGGCGCCCAACCAACCCATGGGATGTTGGCCAACAATCCCCTCTGACAGGCCGCGCATGCCCTGGAGCGCCGCTGATTGCTTCAGTGGTATCGCACAGGCGTCGCTCACAACCGCCAGCACTGCAGCTGCAGGTTGTGAGCGACGTGTGTTGGGCGCTTCACTTCAGAAGCGCAAACACCCACGTGCAAATGAATGTCTTGAATGCATTAACAGGCTCGAGTTGGCGTTGGCATGTCATGCTCTTGGGCGTTCAAAGTGATGCTTACCTGGGCTATGTCAACACCTTCGGAAAGGCAGCAACACTCATCGCGGCCGCAAGCCACGCTCTCACGTAGCCAAGTTAGGCATGATCATGTACTTCCAGCAGCTTGACGCGTGGCAAGCCCTAACTGCAGTCAACACCTGTAAGTTCAGCGGGGGACACCCGTTGGCATGCGTCACACATGTGCCTCGTGTGGCAACCCGCAAACTCGCTCCACCATGGCATATCAAACGGCGAGAAGAATCTTTGCCTCATAAAATTCCTCACCGACATGCAGGTGTGGTCAAAAAGTTATAAAACAGTCAAAAGGATTTGAACCGCCGCCGGACAGCATCTGATGGCCAGGGGGGGTACGCGGAGGCCTGCCCTCAGAGGCCTGCAAGCAGAGGCGGGGGGGCTTCTCGCTGCTACCCTGCAGCTGCCTGGCTGCTCTACCTCCCACACCTCCCCTCCCTGTGCTGCCTCCTTGCCACATGCATGTGTACACGGTTGCAGCGTTGCTTGCTGCCCTCTTGCGCGGGGGAGCGGTCGTAACACATGCTGTGGCTGTGATTGGGAGCGCAGTTGGTGGCTTGTGCTTTGGGTGGCTGCTGTGACATCCGGATGGATGATCCTAATGGGCCCTCGTGCGTGGCACACCGCAGCCTTACTGACTGGGCAGAAGATGTCCTTGGCATCGTAACACACTATGACTGAGTTGCCAGGGTACACAAAATTAACTCGTCGCACTCGGCAGGATTCGAACCTGCGCGCCGGACAGCATCTGATTTCGAGTCAGACCCCTTAACCACTCGGGCACGAGTGCTGCATGCCAACTGCTCCTTGTCCTGATATACATGCCGTTAACGCTTGAAAATCAGCGAGTTTTGGGGGGGTGCGCATCCCTACTACACGCACACACCTGGTTAGGGAGCGACTTGTCTCTCCATGGGAAACCGTGGGTCCCAGGTTCGATTCCCAGAAGCCTCGTGTTTCTGGAGCCGGCGCGC
>JAWZTI010001177.1:3770-15164 GCA_039880955.1 Chlamydomonas urium | reverse complement strand
CCCTTGAACAAAGCAAACCCCATCACACAGCCATGCCCCAGCCCCGGCCCACCTGCACACTTGATGTCATGTTGGCCCGAGCCACAAACTTATCTCCCGCCGTTGCAGGTCCCCATTGCAACACAGCAACCGCATCAAGTAGCACTGCCCACCTGCACGCTGAAGGTCTCGTTGAACTGCGCCACAAAGTCCTCCCCCATCGGCACCGGGGTGGACGTGTCCACCACCCTGCCGTTCACAAACAGCTTGATGAAGTAGCGCGGCTTGCTCTTGGGCTTAACCTGCTGCGGCTTCCCCATGGGTCCAACCGCCACATGGCCAGCGCCTGGCACGCCCCCGGGCCCTCCTTCCCCTGCCGCCGCTCCACCCCATTGCTGCTGCTGCTGCTGCTGCTGCTGCTGCTGGAGGCCTGCTGCCCCCTGAAGGTACTGGCTGTCTGGGTTCTCGTTGACAGAGAGGATGGGCGTGAGCATGGGCACGCGCAGCACTCCCAGCTGCAAGGAAAGTGCAGGAGAGGTGGGGGTGAAGGTAATGGCAGTAAGGGAAGCATTCGGGTGGGTTTGTCAGAAGGGACTCAACACTCAGAACGAGCTCAGCACCCATCTAGACGCTTGGCCCCAGGGCACTTACTGGCCGTGCCCAGCTGGCGCCCACTGTATGTAGGCAACCTGGCGCACTTCACGTCCCTCCCACCCTGCTCAGGACGCCCTTGCTCTTTGCTGCCGGACTCACATCTGCGGCCGCCATCCGCTGCATTGCCTGCTGCCTCGCTTCAAGTTGCTCCACCGGGCTGCGGGACAGTCTCCGGGGCACCACTCCCAGAAGCTCCAGCTGTTCCCTCAGCACCTCTGCCTGCTCAGCAGCGCCCGGGACCCCAGACTCGGCTTGGGCCTGATGGACGCGGAGAGAGAGGGAGGCAGGTGCAAGGATCAACAACGAATACATGGGAAGGCACAGCTTGACAGCCTTCTGTCAGCGCCTCAGCCTGCAAATTTCAACTAGTACCATTCGCGTTGCTTGCATGCTTGAGCTTTCATGCGGCAGTGGGCCCAATGTTTCTATGAAATAAGCTGATCACAGACACAGAATTCCAAAGGCCAACCCACCTGGAAGGCATCCAGCCGTCGCTTCAGGACCGCAGTAGAGACCTTGTGAGATGCACACATGGTCTCCACTCTCCTGGGCCTAAACAACCCTAGTGAGCCAGTCAGAGGGTTCAAGTCCCACTGGGGGACGGGGAACGGGTACGGCGGCGGGGGCAGGCCTGCTATTGCCTCGCTCTCCGCCAGCAGCAGCTCCAGGTCTAGGCGATCGCGGGACACGCCGACGCCCTGCACACATACAGGCAATGTGACAAGGCCGCCTGATTAGGGTTTAGGGTGCAGACAGTGCACACAAGGTAAAGGCGCAGATGGTGCACATCAGGGGGGTGGAGAGGAGTGGGGCAGCGGCGGCAGGCCCGCTGCTGCCGCGCGCTCTGCCAGCAGCAGCTCCATCATGAGGCGGTGATAAATGGTCACAACCCCGAGACAAGCGGCAAGCACTCTTTGTGTGACAGCTGCACCGCAGCGTGCCACACTCACCGCTGACCACTGCACCTCCTCTGGCAGCTTCTGCATCACCGCAAGCCTAGCTGCAACCCCTGAGACCTACTATCACCACCACCGCTACCACTACCGCCACCATCACAGCGTGCCACACTCACCGCTGACCACTGCACCTCCTCGGGTGGCTTCTGCATCACCGTCAGCTCCAAGTTGGTGCCCCAGTAGCCTTGGCTCTCTCGAACCTACAGGCGCACCACAAGCACAACGTCATTTGCCAAAGGCTCACAAAGCTAACCAGCACAGCCAGAGCCGATGAGCTTGTTGTCAGTTGTGTCCAAAGCAGCAACGGACCCTGCTGCATGTCAAGCTGCCGTGCGTCCTCTCTCCCCCAAAGTCTCATATGCACCCATGGCAGGTCTGACATGCATAAACAATCCCACTGCAAATCCAAGGCACAAAGGACGCAGTGCTGAGCCAGAGTGCAGGTGACGTACTACGCTGTGTCACCTGCATGATCTCGCTGTACAGTTGCTGCATGGCGCTGACGGCGCGCCACATCAGCACCTCCTCGTCCTCCTTGAGCTGCCGCGTCTCGGCCACCTGCGGGGGAACAGCAAGAAGTATGAGATCAGTGTGGAATAACAGGCAGTGGAGCACTCAGCAGGTGAGAAAGAACCCCAAGTCAGCCGAAGCAGGGCATACAAGGCAGCCTGAGCAGGATGTACAGGGCAGTTCAAGCAAAGCAGAATGGCAGCGTCAACGAGACATACACAGCACTCAAAGCAAGAAATGCTAGGCTTAACCACGCAGGGCACACAAGGCAATCAAGCACAAGGGCACGCACACCCAAACAAGTCATGGCAGCCACTTGCCTGTGCTCTGCGGAAGCTGCACACTCACATACACACCCTCACCTCCTTCTCGACTTGCATCGTCTTGTTCATGAGCTGAAGCAGCGCAGCGTCCTCACTCGTCGAATCCTCTCGAGCGGCAAACAGCTTCTCCCTGCAGCAGAGGGTCAGGAACAGGGGTGAGGGGGAGGCCAGCAGCAGAGGGGGTGAGCGACAGCAGCTTGCACATGCACAGGCATGTTGACAGGACCAGCTGTGCTTGTGATCATGCACTACAGCAGCAGCCCCTCTAACTGCCTCCAAGCCTGAATTACCTGTATTTATTATCCGGAGCTCCCTTCAATATCCATTGTGTGTTGTATATAGCCCTGGCATCCTACACTGCCTGCCCCCTCTCCCGACAAAGCCCCCTGCTGTTCCCTCTCCCTCCACACCTGCAGCCCAGCAGCGCCTCCTCCAGTGCCGCCAGCTTGTTGGCGTAGTAAGGCACCAGCCCCACACTTTCCCGCCGCTTGAACTCCCTGAAGGCCACCAGCAATCGCGCAGCCTGCAGCAACACGCATGCACTGTCTTTAGCCTTTACTCATACTCATTGTCAAATGTCTGATCCAGCCCCACCCCTCCAAACCCTACTCGCCATCCCTCCGGAACCCACTCTCCAACCCTTCAAACCCTGTTCATCAACCCTACAAACCCCTCTCACCACCCCTTCAAACCCTACCCACCAGGAGGTCTTCCTTTGCCATGGTGGGGTGCACCTGGAACTCCAGCCTTGTGACCTCAATGTCCAGGCGGTACGTTCGGCTGTCCTCCGTCCCCAGCCCGTCCACCGCCTCGACGATGGGGTAGCGCCGGAAGGTGGCGGTCAGGTCGATGTCCTGATCATACCTGCGCCAGGGCCGTTCCTTGTCAGCCTGTGGGGAGGACGGGGGACAGAGACAATGTTGCAAGCACAGAGGCGAGAAGGTTGGCGGAAGGTGACGGTCATACTAATCACTTGATTATACTTGCGCCAGGGCTGCTTCTTGTCAGCCTGCGTGAAGGCCCTACAGGAGTACCCTCGTCCTGCCTGAAGCCACACACACACACACACACGCGCGCGCGCACCTTGAGAGGCTCTGGGTGGTACACCATCAGGCCATGGTCATCCAGCCATCGAGCGTAGGGCGGCTGCGGTACCATGGGCGGCATCTGCAGCGGTACTGTACTGCCGTCTGGCAGCACCTGCACTACGCTTCCGTCCTGCAGCACCTGCAGCTGGGCCTCCGGGTGCAGCCCAGGGATTGCTGGCATTAGCCCTGCCATCCTTTCAGGGCCAGGCGCTGACATGCCCCCCCATGCGCCTCCCTGCAGCCCAGGCCCCAGCTGCTGCAACTGCCCCACACCCGGTGCACCCATGCCCGCACCTCCCAAGTTCATACCCGGCATCTGGCCGAACCCGGACAGCTGCTCCTGCGTCATGCCTGGCAGCTGCATGGCCATCATTCCGGGCTGCCCCATCATCCCCCCTGGTTGTGTCACACCAGGCTGACCCATCATCCCCCCTGGTTGTGTCACACCAGGCTGACCCATCATCCCCCCTGGTTGTGTCACACCAGGCTGACCCATCATCCCCCCTGGTTGTGTCACACCAGGCTGACCCATCATACCAGGCATACCTGCCTGCCCAAGCATTCCCGGCTGCCCAGCCANATCATCCCCCCTGGCTGCATCATACCAGGCTGCCACAGCATGCCTGGCTGTCCCATCATACCAGGCTGCCCCATCATACCAGGCTGGCTCAAAAATCCCATCTGCTGCAACAAACCAGGCTGAGCCTTCAGCCCCTCTGCCTGGCCCACCATACCTGGCTGGCCCATTGTACCAGGCTGGCTCATCATCCCTCCTGGCTGCATCATACCAGGCTGCCCCATCACACCAGGCTGCCCCAGCATGCCTGGCTGCCCCATCATCCCCACTGGCTGCATCTGCACTCCAGGCTGCATCGTGCCTGCTCCCATCATGCCTGGTTGCATCGCCGCTCCAGGTTGCATTGTCATTCCAGGCTGCATCTGCATTCCAGGCTGACCCATCAGACCTGGCTGCATGGCCATGCCCGACTGCATCATTGCCTGCTGCTGCAGCTCCTGCTGCATCGCCATGCCAGGTGGCGTCATCGCCTGCTGCTGTTGCATCACCTGCTGCTGCTGCAGCTGCTGCTGCTGCCGCGAGGCCCTCGACTGGTTGGACGGCCGCTCGGCATCGCCGCCCTCCCCGCCCTCTGCACCCTCTGCGCCCTCAGGCACCTCTGCTAGGGTTGGCAGCTTGCCTGCAAGCGACACAGCAGGGACAGCAGCAACAGCTGTGATTAGGTGGCAGCCATCTGGCACTCCACCGCCTGTGTAGACTGCATGGTTAGCAGCAGTCCGATCCCCCTTCCTTAATTCTGATTTACTATTATGTTTATGTGTTGCGTCCCCAGGTCCACCCCTGAACCTAAAGCCTCTTACCAAGCGTGACCTGAGCAGCGTGTTTCGATTGCTGATTGCCCAACCGCAGCACCTTTCCATCAGCTGCGGACCCAGCTTCACCCCCTGACCCGCAGCCTCCTCACCGAGCAAGAGCTGCGAAGCCTCAGGTGTCTCTGTCGCGTCTGGAAGCGCATCGATAGGTGACGGCTGCTTGGGTGGCGCCACTGTCAGGATCGACCCAGGGGTCACACTGCGTGCAAGGATAACCACCAGAATAGGACTTGGTGAAGTGTGGCTGCATGTAAAGCAGCGCAAACTGACTGACACAGCACCCTGCTAAGGAACTACCATTCTGCTGTGGCAGATATAGCATGGCTGCTGGAGGGCAGGGTTGCTGCTGAGCAGACCCGCCAAAGCGCAACACTGCTTTTCCATAGCCTCCTTTGTTTGAGCGTGAGGAGCACATTCACAGCCTGGTCCCCAACTGTCTAGCACAAGCCTCTGAACCCTTGCAGGGCCAAGGGCACACCCACCTGGTTGAGTCAAGCATGGCGGCCAGTGCACTCCTGTTGAGCAGGCCCATCTTGATTAAGCGCTGCTCCATCTTGAAGAGGGAGTTGTTGCCAAGGGGCCCCTGGCGCTCAACAGTCAAGCCATAGTCCTCCCGGGGCAGGTGCTTTGTCTAAGGGGTGGGAGGGAACCATGATAGGAAAGCGAAGCCGCGTTTCAGCATGTTCACCCTCATCCCTGCTCCAGCGTTGTTGGTTGCCATATCCCACTACCTTCCATAAGCCACCAGCTTTTGCATCCCCTCTGCACAACAGCGCCCTCCCTCCCTGGCACCTTGATCGCCTCCTCGCGCTTGGGAGTGGGCTTGGGTCCAAGGAAGCCATCAAACTGCACAAACAGCTCCTTAGTCATCATTGGCAGCTGAGGGTTGTCGGCAGGGAACTGCGTGCAGCAAAAACAAGCAGGGAAAGGCAATCAGAGCCCTGCCTCTGGCGAAAGGAAGTGCGTACAGCTTGAAAAGCAGCTTGCTGCAGCAGGCTAGTGCTGCAAACGGCTGGCTTCATCCTGGTGTGTTGAGCCTTCGACTGCCAATGTGCGATGTTACATAGCCACTGTGACGTTGGGCTTGCTCACCCTGAAGGCGTCCGTGTATGAGACCATCATGGTGTCCGACCCCTCGTTCTCGTCCCCGCTCTGCAAGATCTGAGGTTTCACCTCCGTCTTCTGCTGCTGGTCTGTGCCGCCCTTCTCCACGTCGCTCTGCTCAGCCGGCTTCTTGCCTGCAGGACGCACGTTTGACCGCATGGCACATTACAGCATGGAGACGGCTCAACAACAGCACACATACATGCGTGCATGCTCATGCCATCATGCGTGTTTGAAGGCATGCATGCATCATGGTGACAGCTGACTGCACTGCGTCCCACCAAAGCGGCCAAACAGCTTGCCGAAGAAACCAGGCTGCTGGTCCTTGGCGGGATCCCTGGCTGGCTCGCCACCCAAAGGTGCGTCTGTCGCTGGTGCTGACGCGTCCATGGGCGCTGGAGCTGGTGGGACGTTGGTGTCGGTCGTCTGCGACGGCATGCGCTGCTGCATGCTCGCCTGCTGCTGCAGCTGAGGTGCTACGCCGAGCTGCGGCACCAGGACGGGCTGCTGCATCAGCTGCTGCTGCTCGAAGCCTCCCGCTTGCATGGGCTGGCCTGCAAAGCCTGCACCTCCATAAGGCAGCGGCTGCGCCAGCTGCTGAAAGTTGAAAGGCGCGCCCGCGACTGGCGGCTGGCCATAGGATTCAGCCTGCTGCTGTGCTGGATAGGTGGGAGAGCCCCCCGGCTGTTGGGGATAGGGCCCACTCGGGGGCCCGAACGTCGCCATGCTGTTTCAATGACAACGTCAGTTGCGTGCTGCGCGCCACATGGCGTTAAGAGCCAGCTCAAAACTTCCCAGGCGCGCGAGCACGTACGCAGGGCCCACCACCACGCAAGCCAGTAACCGCAGCCGGCGCGTTGACCAGGTCGAATTTCCCCACCACAGTTTCTCTCATCGGGCGAAACAGCACAGTGAGCTGCGCTGGTAATAGCTGCCAACCCTGTGGTTGGCTGTGCTGCACAGGTCACTTCACATATGTTGATCCGCTCTCAGTGTTTGCATAGTGTTTGCATGAGCCTACTAAGCTGTGCTGAACGTCGCGATCAACAAGCGCAGTGCATTATGGAATAAACCTCTCATCACAAGGAAATGCCAGCCTTACCCAGCCGCAGCAACCCCTCGCTGCATGCCTGGCCCCCCCCCCTGTGCATCCAGCGTCATCCTGCACAGCAGCTCCTTTACCAGCTTCGCCGCCACCACCGCTGTCAAGCCCTTGGAGTCGTTCTCAGGGTTGTACTCGACAACGTCAGCGCCCACCACCTGTCCAGGAATGCTGGATATGACTTGCAGCACATCGCGGGTCGACAGACCTGTGGGTTGGGGAGGGAGGGGTGCACGTCCTTGGTACCCGGGCCTACCCGGGCCTTGCGTACCCTTGTGGCGCCCTATGGATCATGGGCTTCTCAAAACGTATTGCTTTACAAGGCCTGCAGCAGGAAGCGAGCCTTGCACACCTAACAACTGTAACACACACCACTGGTGCAACAGAGGCGAAGCCCTGCCTGCTCTTCGTCTGCTTTTGAGTGGCAACAGGGCACTGGCTCCAGCATATTTGCTGGGAGTCAGTGTGTGGTGATTGCACACTACTAATTAGTCGATTGCTACTAAGCCTCACAAAGCCCGTCATTGTTAGCCGTTCTGAATTAGTCGATTGCTACTAAGCCTCACAANGAATTAGTCAATTGCTACTAAGCCTCACAAAGCCCGTCATTGTTAGCCGTTCTGAATTAGTCGATTGCTACTAAGCCTCACAAAGCCCGTCATTGTTAGCCGTTCTGAACTCCCTTTCCCTTATGCCTCCTTTTGTCGTTGTTTGCAGCGGTAGGGTGTGGGGGCAGGTTTACCTGCGGACCTTTCCCTTCCTTAACTCCACGCCCAAGGGCGTAGTTCTTTCTTTGATCCTTTCTTTCCCCACTACACCCAGCTTGATTCGCCCTTTCTCACCGCCGGGCTCAGGGTGCGAGACGCCAGGCGCAAAGGCAGGGTCCAGCCCATCCAGGTCAATGCTCACATACACCGGTCCCCGAGGCAGGGCCAGTAAGGCCTGGGCCACCTCGTTGGGCCCAAACACCTTGACGCCGTATCGCTGGCTGACGCGCAGCTGTGTGGGGTTCATGGTGCGAATGCCGATCTGCACCAGGCTGTCGATTACGATCTTGGGGTCCTGCGTTGGTGGAGTTTGAGGTGGCAACGTGGATGATTGGGGCTAGGTTATGGGGCATGTGAGTGACATGTTGTTAAACCTTCACTCTGGGGCGGCGTTGAGGCGGCAGGGTGTGCAGCAGAAACACTTGTTGGTATGCTTGTGCATGGCTACTGGAACTTTTTGGGGTGAAAAGTTAGTGTAGAGCGTGTGCTTGCCAGTGAACTGTGCCAGCTTGGCACAATGCGCAGCTTGAATGTGTCAAGTAAACAACACAGGCCACTCAAACCGATCCTCAAAACTTGAAAGCTACAAGCAATTACCTCCAAGATGCGCGCAAAAGGGCACGCGTGCGAGTAGGCGTTGCCCTCGAATGCTGGGTACATGTCTGGGTGTGCGTCTATGTGCACGATGGACAACCGTGCGTGGCGGCTGGCCAGGCCCTTGATGATGGGGTACGTGATGCTGTGGTCGCCCCTGTGAGAAATGCAGCATTGGGTGGAGGATTTCGGATTTCAAAGATGCACAACCTGAAACATCAGGCCTTTGATGATGAGGCAGGTGATGCTGTGGCCGCCTCTGCAATGCATGCACCATATGGTTGCAGCAGTGGGTTTGAGTGAGGGGAAGTGCATGAATCAGTCGCCTTGCAGTGGCCACCACCTCATGCCCCTGCAGTCCCAGGGCCTCGTATCTGTCCGCCCCACTAGGCTCACCCCAGGGATATGACTCGGTCTCCTCGCTGCAGTTGCTGCTGCACGGCGCTCTGGATCAGCACAAGGTCTGCTGAGGTTTGCGGCAGCTCGACGTCATGGGAGTGAACGCCACACAGCACCTGCGTGGGCAGGGATGGTGGGCTTAACAAGCACGGCAGGATGTGCAGAATGCGCTATAGCGTGCGGCGCTGCAAATCCTTGAAAGCGGAAAGGAACTCCTGCCGATGGAATACTCAAGTGGACAGGACTGCAGCAAACGGAAACGTGAGCGCTGAGCTTTGCTCAAACCCAACATGCCCCCAACCGGAGCTTTCCCTAACTGTGTGTTGTGTTAGGAAACAAAGGGTATGGGAAGTGACACTTTCCCCCAGGATGCTCGCAAAACGCCTCTCATGACCCGGCCATCAATCCCCGCACACAAGACAGGTCTGGACCAGCTAAAAGTGGTATTGCAATGAGGTTCCCCTTGTCAATCCATGAATCGTCCCATGTGACTGTATTCCTTGAAAGCTTGGATCAAACCAGCAGCCACTCGCCTGAGGGCTGAGCACGTTTGTCATGCGTTCCGAGAAGGGGTTGGAATGTGGGCTGATGAGGGCCTTGCGGATGAGCGCTGGGCCTTTGGCAGGGCCCCTCTGAAAGGAGGAGTTCACATCAGTGGGAAACCCCAGCAAAACCGTGCGTGCTGCATGGGGAGGTGATGGTGTGGTGGACGGCGCACGCTGAGGCTGCAGGCCTCCCAGCATGGCTGCTGGATAGATCTGGCTGGCACGGCGCTTGTAGCTTTTAGGATTTAGTACCTGATGAGGCAGGCAAGGTGTCAAAGTTGTTGTGGACTTGTGCGTAGCGCGTGAAGGGTGTGCTTGCCATGCCGTGCAGCAGAAACCCTTGTCCCCAGAGGGGCGAGAGGTGCAACTGACGCCCAGAACTCACCAGCCGTTGCTTTTATTGACGATTTACTCGCGGGTTGCGCGTGGACGCCGCAAGATACGCAGTTGTGCGCTGCTGCAACAACTGGCAATACCCACACTTGGATGTTGCACTGCTTGGTGCCAGCAAATCTGTTTGCCAGCAGGGATTAGATTGCATGTGTGAAAGCCCTGGCATGGAATGCAAATGCCCTACTGGTGCAGTGTTGTTTACATGTCAATATAGCTCTGGAGCGAGCTGAACACTGCAGCACAGGTGCAATCAAGCACAAGCATCAGCAGAGCTGTTCATGGCTGGTGTGAAACCAGTGGTGTTCTGTGAAAGTAGGATCGGGTCATCACACTCAGGCGCCCAGCTTCTCAGGCCCCAGGCCCCAGGCTATGGGTCTGGCCAGAGCAGCCACTCACCTGTTCCATGTCCTGTGCCAGTCCCGACTCTCTCCCTGACAGATGCCAGGCGCCGAAGGGTGAGCAACGGCCGACAGTCGGCCTGCAAACGTGATGCAGCGGCTGTGCGCCGTACACACAGGAAGCAGCATACAACCCATGCCCACGCAGCGCAGCCTTTCTTGATTTCAAAGGAGAGTGACGCTTCCATCCTTCACCGCAGGCACATCACAGAGCAAACGTTGCACAGCTGTTGAGCAGTCTGCTCTTTTTCTGCAGCTCAAACCTATTTCAGTCGCCTTCTCGTTACTCAGGGCACTAGGCTCCTCAAGACCCCCTTCTCCTGCCCTTCAAAGCTGCTCACCATGCGCTTGTGCTGACCTGTTTTGGAAAGGTTTGGCGAAGGCACTTGTGGTCTACAAGCCTTTACTTTCGTCACGCCACGGCATGTCTTTTGTTTGCATTGATGACAGGGTCAAGCGATCACAGTTGCATGCAGCTGCCTTGCTGAACTTCTCATTCAGTGTTTGTAGGGATGTAGATGCAGCAGCAGCAGCAGCCTCCGCTACTTTGGGCAGGGATCCTGTTAGTCCTATGCGTCCGCGTGCCGCCCTAAATCGTGGGAAAAGCAATTCAGCAGGCAATGCTGTCCCGGTCACAGAGTCAGCTCCTTGGGGGACACCAGCACGCCGTCCTTGTCAGCATACACCCTGCAGGCAGCAGCAACATAACATCTGCTTCATGAGGCAAAGAGTCCGTGCACAAGCTAGTGCGCATGTGCTGTGCTTTGTTGAAGTGACACCATGTTGTGCATGCTATGCCTGCATCAACAGGTGGAATGCACCAAACACGGTTGTTGTTGCAAATGAAGACCCAATGATGCTCACCAGTTACCAGGTGTGAAGGTGACTCCTGCAAAGCTGACTGGCACATCGCGCAGCCCGGGGTCACGCTTGGCGCCTGCAAGCAGCATGGGTAACGCAAACACAAGCTTAAGGGAGCAACCTTGAGGGCGCAGGCTAACAAAACAGGCTGCCAAGGCTCTTTTGTGTTTGCTTTGCAAACGCCACTGTGTTCCATCCCTACGCCGCTCCTGCCCCCACTGCCAGGCTCAGTCACACCCAGCAACGCACGCCCCCTGTTAGTGCCTGAAAGCGCTCAAGGCCTTGCAAGCCATGCCCTGCACAGGCTCAGTCACACCCAGCAACGCACGCCC
>JAWZTI010001173.1:4607-15814 GCA_039880955.1 Chlamydomonas urium | reverse complement strand
GGCAATTGAGCATGCTTTCAAGAACGAGACCATCGGCCTTGTAACCAAGGCTGAGTTTATGCAGAAACGAGCAACACTGCAGGAAAGGCGCGTGCACAGGGACACGGATCACAGCAAGCAAGATGCCTGAAGCAGCCTATCAGCTGGGTTGAGTGTTGTGGTGCAACAGGCGAGGAAAAGGTCAGGCCGGGTTGCCGCTGACACCTTATGTTTTGTCACAACCTGCAAGACTGGCACAGCTGTCAGGTTACATTGGTGTGTGTGAACATGTTCGCCCATTCTGTCTTTTCTCCCCTTGCCCGCCTCTAGATTGGAAGAGGAGCTGCGACAGAAGGCGCAGCAGGAGGCAGAGGCTGCTGCGCGGGATGAGGAGAAGCGCAAGAGGGACAAGATGGTGGGGGGCAAGCCCAAACTGTCGTTCGCGCTCGAGGTGAGGTGTGGGTGACCTGTTGAGTTGTGGCCTGTCAGGGGATGCAGGGGCGAGGATGGGAGCTGTGTGCTGTGGTGGCGCGACAGGTTACTGCGTTTGCCGCTGAGCAGGCAGGAGTGCATGCTGTGTGGCATCATCGTACAGCAATGCAGATACTGCCTTGTGCTGCATTTGCACAGGACACCAAGTGCCATGCCGTGTGACATGCAGCATGTGACATGTGTCAGAATGAGCTTTCACCACACCTTGTGTTGTGCATCACAGGAGGACGGAGAGGAGCAGGAAGAGGAGGACACGGGCCCAGGGCCAGGCAGCAACGGTGAGCCAGGGCGTGGGACAGCGTTTGGGCATTTGAAAGGAGGCTGTAGCAGCTCACCTTCCGGTGTGTAGTTCAGGCTGCATCACTCTGGGCTGCACGGCACTGGGGCTGGGTTCAGCGGCCATCAACACCCTCATCGTTGTCTCCTCAGCATCTGCTCTAGTGCGTTACAGCCATGTTGCAAGTGCAAAGTCGGGCGGGGCAACTGCTTTCACCTGGACATAACGCATTCCTCTTTTGGTCACTCTCACGCGCTGCTTTCCTGCTTTCCCCTCGCCTGCCGCAGGTGCGAAGAAGGCGCGCCCCCTGAAGCTGGGCAAGGACCCCAATGTGGCCACCGACTTCCTCCCTGACAAGGACCGTGAGCAGCAGGAGGAGCAGCTGCGCAAACAGCTGGCAAAGGTGCACACAGCAGCGTGGGGTGGTCTAATTTATGCCTGACGGCTGCGAGTGTTCAACGAGGGGGTAGCACGGCTTGCGTGGAGAAAGTGGATGGGTCAATCACCCAAATGTGGAGCTTGTGGCAGCAGAGTGCAAAGCTGGAGGGAAAGGCATAGGTGGTGCAACCTGAGGCCTTGCAGCATCAGGGTGTATAGCAAGCTGCCCTCGCGCGTAGGCAGTGGTCAACAGCCTGTGCCCTGTGCGTTATGTTCACAATGACGGCGCTGCACAGGGACTGGTGACGTTGCAGACACAGCGGGATGGGGGCAACCAGCAGCAACACTTCAGATGGTGCTGATGGCGCTCCGGTACATCAGCTGATGCCTGCAAATAAGGGGCGACGAAGTCTCTGCTTCCCTTGCTCATGATTGCGATGCCCCTGCATCTGCGCCCCTGTGCACACAGGAGTGGGAGAAGCAGCAGGATGAGATCAAGTCAGAGCCCCTGCGGATCACCTACAGCTACTGGGACGGACAGGTGAGCAGCAGGAAGGGCGAGGCAGCGATGGGGCAGCGGCTGCTGGTGCTGCTGCTGGTGAGAAGAAACGAGGCAAATGGCTGGCACCTGTGTTGATGGCTGGGCACAAGGGGCTTGTGGCAGGAGGGCGTTTATGCTCAGCAGTGCAACAGGCTTTTGAGGGCCGCACAGGTGCAGTCAAGGTGTGGAGCCTGCGGGGTTCTGGATGAGTGGGCAACTCCAGTCTGACTAGTGTGATTGTTGCGCTTCCCATCTCTCACCACTACCTGTCCTGCGTCGCCTTCCAATCGTATGGCAGACATGTGGTGGGCGGCTGCAGCGGTCGCAACAGGACAGGGAGCTCGCTGACGCTGTGTGTGCTGGGTGCCAAGGCGCAGCAGTGGGTGGGTGTGGCATGCAGCGTCAGCGCGCCTCTGGACGGCTGCAAGCAAGACGTTCTGCAATGTAGGACTGTAGCCATGCTGCCTGGTAACCAGGGTGCACTGGCTGTTGCGCTTCCCGAGCTGTCAGGCAAAGGTATGCAGGCCGAGAAGCTGGACGTGCGGTGGCCGCCCATGTGTTGAGCGCCTGATGCAGGTGTGAGGGAGCGTCAAGGGACTGAACACAGCTGCCTGGCAGTCAGTTGGTGGTGGCATGCGGCGCTGTTGCTTTGAGCAGACATGTGTAACCTGCAGCCCGTGTGCATCACTGTGCAGAGGTGGTGGCAGCTGCCTTCTGGCAGGCGCCTGTTGTGGTGCCTCATGGGCTGCTCACCCTGGCGGCATGCACATCGCAGCTTGTCCTGGATTCAGCATTGCCAAGGTTTGTGGTGAGTGCAGCAGCCACAAGAATGCCACGCTCGTCGGCTGTGACAAGCCCATCCAGTGCTCTCCAGGGCTGAAACAGACCTGACAGCAAGCACTGGGTGGCTGGGAACGCACACGGTAGCTGCTTGAACATAGCTCGCACACACTTGTATGCGAACCATTAATCCAAAGTCGAACGAGGGCGCCATGACCTGCCTGGAGGTTTCGCCTGACGGCAGAGAGTGCTGCAGCAGCTGGTGTAAGCTAACACCTATAGGCGGGCAAGACGAGCTGCTGCGCCTGTGCACAAGTGTGACACGGGACTGGACGAGCTGTTGTCAATGGGAGCTCAGGGCCCTATGCAAAGTACAGAGGATGATTTTAAGGCTGCATGCTTGTTAACTGCTCGCCTAGGCTTCTCCTTCACCCCTCTTTCGCGTGCGCACCTTGGAATGTATTTAAGCTCTTCCTTCATGCTGTAACGCCTGCAATGCGCTGTTGTAGCCAAGCAGCAACTTGCTTGTCTTGACGATCAGTGCATCATGGAATCACAAGTACGCAGTGCACGTGGATCAAGGGCAAGTGCATGAAACATCAAGGGTGGTGCATGGAAAACACATGACCTGTTGAAAGAGTCATCAGCCTGAAATGCAGGGTGTTTCGGACGCCTGGGGAAGGTGACTATTGAATGAACATGCCCACATTCACTGCATGCATGGCCAGGCACCAAATGCGTCTGCAGCATATCTAATGCGATCTGGAGATGGGCGTCCCTCCACACCACGCCCCCTACCTTGGACACGTCGCGCACATCCCTCTGGCATGCCATTCCCCTGATCGCCCCTACAGCTTTCAACATGATATGGAACAAGCGCCTTGTGACCATTTCTGTACCCCGGGCGCTGGGCGCTAGACCTCCTTTGTCTCTGCAGTGCAGAGTACAGAGTGCAGAGTGTGGACGAGGCGCGCCTCTCCAGCGCCGGCCTGCACATCGGCGGCCTGCATGTCGGCAATGTCGGCACCCTCAACCTGCACATGAGGCCCAGCACTCCCATCGCCGCCACTGCAGCAGCCCCCACCACCTTAGCGCTGCCTGCTCCTGACAACAACCAGGTGCGGCAAAAGCAGTGGCAGCATCACGTAATGCACCGCTCATGGCTTCAGCAACTTCGTACACAAGTTTGCTGCAGGCATGCACCTGAGCTTGTCCGCTGCACTAGACCAAGCTTGGTCGCAAGAGAGGGGAGGAGGGATGGGGCGCATGTCGGGAGAGGGATCGCTTAATTGTGAGAAGGGAGAGGAGCGACAGGGGGCAGATCATGAACAGCAGCGGGATGTAATACCAACAGCGCTGCCCTCATGAGATGCTGCTTCCTGCAGAGCTTGGTGAACCGCAGAGTGTCACTCACACCTGCGCTCCTCCAAAGAACATTGTGCGTAGGTCTATGCCGCCTATGCCGGGGGGGGGATGTGCGTGCATGCGTGGAAGGACAGGCAGAGGCAGGGCGTGAGGCGTCTCACCAGCAGGCCAGTTGTGAACGGTTGGGTGCCTGTTGCAGCCTGCAAGCATCTGCTGAGGCTGTCAAAAATGGCAGTGCCGATGGGCCCCCCCGGGGTGCCGATGGAGAATGCCTGCTTCATGCTGGCAGCCCTACTGCGAGCCATGCATCGCGTTGCGGCATGATGGCCTCGCCTCGCCTTGGAAAACAGCTCCTGTGTATGGCCATATGCAAGCATCGCAGAGAGAAGGGTGCACGCTGCTCAGCAGTGTTTTCACTGACTAACAGTGCAGGCAAGTACAGGCTGATGCTGTACGTCTCGTAACGGCAGCTCCCGCTGCAGAGCTGCAGCTGATCGCGCCCAACCGACGACTTACATGCGCATAGAAGTTGAGCTTTGGGTCGTCCAGGTTGGCCGACTTGCTGCCTGCGCATGGCAGTGGGCGACAGAGTGATGTCTGTTGGACGCCCCAAGACTTGGTCAGTCACGTCAGCGGCCCGTCACATGAATCGTTCACAGGTGCACTGGATCGGCGCCCGCGCGCGCCCATGGGCCGCACCTCACCCTGAGCGACGGTCCTGGAACGCGGCGCCAGGCTTTGTGCAACAGCATGGGCGAAGCGGACATCCATGGGGATGAGGGGGGCATCATAGAAGCCCTATAGCTATGGCCGCTTGTCATTTCTGTACTAGCTAAAAATACCCACCCATGGGCATTGCAACATCCTTGCCTCCTAACGGTATCACTACCTTGTGCTGCCTTGCTAGCTAGCAAGGATTGCCATCGCCACCGCCTCTGCTGCCCTGCGCCCACGCACCTGCAGGGTGCCGCCTGGCAACAGCGGCACCAGGCGGCGTGCTGATGCGTAGCAGACGGCAGCGGGCCTCAGCGACCGAGCCGAGAAGGGCAGCGGGGTGCCGCTCGCGCGGGCCACGGTGCAGGTGGCGGGGCGCATGTTTGGGGGCGGGATGCAACAAGGCAATCTAAGACCTGGGCGATGGGAAGGCGAAGAAGTTGAGGACCCCACGCCTGGCCAACAAAGAAACAGGGGAACTTTGCCTTTGGACGCCCCGTGATGCCATGCGCCAGCGTGTGACATCAGCTGTCGCAGCACGCACTCTAGGAGCGATGGCACAGGCAGCTGACGTGTGGGACCTGCACTGCAGGGTTTTGTCCTGCAAGCAGCTGCAGGGCCCTACGCCCAGCAACGACATGTGCTCCAGAGCAGGACATGCATGCAGCTGCATGCAGCGCATATGCAGTTTGCATCTGCGCTGTGGATGCTGTGCTCGACAGCCGCAGCAGGCATTTTGTCCATTGCGCATGGGTTTCAGGGTGAATGCGGCCTGGCCAAGTTGGTTGCGCAGCAGATACCTTCTCTGACATTTCCAGGAGTATGAACATTCACAAGTAGTCAGCGACAGCTGCACAGCTTGAAGTCGAAGGCCCAGCAGCAACTGGCCAATTCATCACGCACTTGCCATGTTGTTCAACCCCGTCACCACGCTACCATGCTGCCGGCCTGCGGCTCCCGGCTTTGGAGGTCGGCCGGCGGTGCGGCGACGCCGGCTTGCCACCCCGCAGCAGCGGGCTGAGCCGCTGCTGCGCGCAGCGGGAATCGGCAGTGACGACGCGGCGCTGCAGCTGCCAGACGCGGACTCGCAGCCACGGGTGCGGCGTCACATGCTACACATGCGCTTGCACAGCTTGACATGGCACGCTGCATGCATGCATGGGCTTATGGGCTGCTACGGCGGCGTGATCATGATGTCGCGTTGTCATGGCCAAGACCGCAAGTGCAGATATGCAGCACGGCGTCACCACGCTCCTGCTGTAGAACCAAGCAGCCCTGGTCTCCTGCCTGCCCTCCCGGGTGCTCACTGACCTGAGTCGCCCTGTTCCCCTGCAGCTGCCTGCCCTGCCTGCCATCCTGAGTGCTCACTGATCAGGTCATGACTTGAGTAGCCTGAGTCACCTGCCGGCCCTCCGGAGTAACCACTCAGGATCCTGGTTACTTTGTTGTCCTGGCCACTTGCCTGCCCTGTCTGCCCTCCTTGCAATTGCCCTGCCTGTCCTCCCAAGTGCTCATTGCCCTGAGTTGCCTCAATCACTTGCCTGCCCTGATTGCCCTCCTGACTGCTCACAGGCGTGGCAGGCGCTGCAGGCCCTCAAGGCGCTGCTGCCAGGTCTGACGGACCAGCACATGAGCAGCTGGCCGCCCAAGCTGCTGCGCAAGCTGTGCGCCGACCCTGCACGGGCAGCCATGCAGCTGGTGAGGCATGGGTGCAGGAATTCACACAGTGGCATTGTACCCAGGCTGCCACATGCCTGAGGGATTGCCAGGCGCTTAGACTGTGAGGTCAAGCGCTCAACATCACTGTGTTGAAATCAGTCGCTGCCACAAACGCCTTTCCCTGAACTTGCAACACTTTACCCTGCACCCAGACCGCTGGGATGGTGTCCTTGATGCAGGTCCTCACCTTTCTCTGGACCTTAACCCTTCACCTGCACCTGAACCCAGCTGACTTCCCTTTTTGCCCCATCCCTGCTGCTGTGGCCAGGGCGCGCTACGCCGCATGCGCCGCGACATCCCCGTCATCGCCTGTGTGCTGCGCTGCCCCGAGCTGCTGACCGAGGAGGGGCTGGAGCACACGCTGCCCCACCCCACCCCCATCAAGCACATGTCCCTGCACCCCCACGGCCACTCAGTGCTCAGCCTTGACGCAGAGGGCCGCCTTGGACTGTGGGACCTGGTCAAACGCCCCCCCGCCTTCACGCTCCTGGACTCGGGCTACACCGATGCGCTGGACGCTGTGGCCTTCCACCCTGACGGGCGCCAATTTGCGGTGTTGGGGGAGGGCGTCGACGGCCTGCCATACCTGGCGCTGTGCGATCTGCAGCCGGCGCTGGGTGCGGGTGTCGCGGGGGGCAGCGCGGTGCTGCTGGCCAAGTGCACCTTCCCCACCGGCCGCCTGGCAAGCGACCCGCGACTGACCTTTACGGCAGACGGGGGGACCGTGCTCGTCTCTGTGGTGCGCACCCTAGGGCCCCACGATCCTCAGCGGCTGCAGGCGCCCGTGGACGTGTGGGGCGTGGCGCTGGGCGCTGAAGAGCCGCTGACGCTCAAGGGCCAGCTGGGGGTGCGGGGCAACAGGACGGACGCCCTTGCGGTCTCCCCTTACGGCTCGGAAGCGCTGTTCTCGGAGGGCGAGGTTGCGGTGCGGCTTGACTTGGAGGGCAGGAGGGAGCTCGGGCGGCTGCAGCAGGGCGCTGAGGTGTCGTGTATCGCTGTGAACTGCTGGGGCTGGGCGCTGGTGGGAGACAGCAGCGGCGGCATCAAGTTGTGGGACGGGGGGCGCGGCCCCTCCTTCCCCCTAATCTCCGCCGTGTCTCAGGCTCACGCAGGTGCTGTGACCTGTTCGGCTGCGACCGCCGACGGCTGGCTCGTGATCACGGGCGGCTGCGACGGCTGGATCAGGGTATGGCGGCTGCCCGACCTGGTGTGTGTGGCGAACGTGGCGGCGCTTCATGCGGGCCAGGCTGTGCGGCACCTGTCGGTGGCACCTGACGGCCTGCTGCTGGTGTTGGGGGGAGATGATGGGATGCTGAGGATCGAGGACCTAACGCAGCTGCAGGCCCAAATGACCCTGACGCGGGGCGGCCGGGCATGAGTGCATGGGACAAGGGGAGGAGAGGCTCACGGGCTCAACTAGCTCTACGGGGAGGAGGGGCTCAGCAGGAAGGGGGGGCGCAGTGGCTGGCTTGCAGCATGGGGGGGAAAGGCCTAGGGAGATGCAGGATGTTGCGAGTTCAGTCCAGAACCCGTGATTGCTGATCAGTGAGACGTGCTTTGACTATTGAGGTGTGCCTCTCTGATTCGTTCATAGGCATTTGATGTGCGTGACCATGTAGACTGTGACGGTACCCAAGTGGCCACTGAACTGAATCAAGGAACCATGAAAGGTCAAATTGACCAAGGAAACCTGAGTTGCTTATGGCAGCAGAGTGACTATGGTAACCTGAGCGGCTGAGGCAATGTAAGTGGCTGCGGCTGGGTTGCAAAAGCGGGTCCCTTGCTGCTCATCAGAATGCGCTCATCTGCAAGAAGTGTGGAGTGAACCGCTATTCCTAGCGACTGCCAGTGGATGGGGTCTTCAAGCCCACAGCTCCCATGGTATCACAGCCATGGTGTCTGTGCAAGCTTCGCAAACTGCGCCCCAGGGGGATGGCTGGCGAGTCGCTGAAATCAGCGGGCAGCCACTGCAGTTGCGAAGGCCCTTGCAGGACGCTGCAGCCTCACGCCCGCTCGTGCCTGTGCACCTGGCGCTCACCAACACGAGCGAGGTGGTGGTGGGCATTGTGTGGGCCGGGGGTACATGCAGCCTGTCAACCTGTCAAAGACGTCTGTGTTGAAGGATGATACTTAGCAGGTTGATCGGCGAGGCTTGTCGATTGACTGGGCAGTCAATCACAATGAGGAAGGTTGCATCACAGAGATGGCTTGAACCCTAGTATGGACGCACTGACGCCATGTGCGCCCGCGTCGCTGGACAGCGAAGCGCCATTGCCCTGATCGCATCCAGGCACCTGCATGTGAGGCTGCGCTGCTGCAAGCGGCCGGCCGCAGCACTGCGCCAAATGTCAATCTCGCGCCGCTGCACAGACATGTCCAGAAGGCTCAGCTGCAGCGCAGCACAGCCGACAGTACCTCAAGCCGCTGCTTCCGCGGCTGAACATCGCTGCCACAACGCGCAGCCAGCATACTTCAAAGTGGTCGTCACCACCCCGGTGCCAAACCTCGGAGCGAGAGCAGCAGGCTGCTCTGGATCACAGCCCCGGGCATGTTGAAGCGGTGCTTGCAACCCTGGTAAACAACAGCGCTGGCGCAAGCCAGTCAGCTCATGAGCAAGCACCATGCACTCCATAGCATGTGCATGTGTCGTCTTTGCCCGCAGGCACAGCGCACACAGCAGGCATCACTGCATGCAGGTGCTTGCAGCAGCAACAGCTTGGCTGCTGAGCAGGGCGGGGCTGGAGGGGAGGCGCTTAGGTGAGCGCGAGCAGGGTCTTGCATGCACTGCATGTGCATGCACAGCATCGGTTGTGCTGCATGTTTGCCTGCCGCACGCATAGGCAACAATCCCACTTAAGTTTGCATGTTGTGTCGCAGGGAGGCGGCTGCGCAGCGTACTGGCCTGACGACCGAGGAAATCCAAGCCAGGACTGAGTTGGGATGCAGGAATGCGGACAACCGGTCAGATGGTACTGCAAATGCATTTGTGTTGAATCTTGAATGCACCAGACAACAGCTCTGGAAAAACTGCTGACTGATATTGACCGCTGGCCGCTGCTGCACCCGCCAGGTGTTGTGCAACCTGATGCCCGGTGTAGAGGAGGAGCAGCTGCTGCGCCTGAGGCCCGACGTGCTGCACGAGACCTGCAGAGACGCGGGTGCCCGCGCTGCAGCTGCACGCGTGTTGAGACTGTGGGCTTGGCAAATGCAGTTGGCAAGAACATGGGTTGGGGGGGGAGGGAACCTGGCAATCAAATGCTGTACCTGTAGTACCTTGCAAGGTACTACAGGTACAGCTTTTCTTTTACGACTCCTGGCGACGGGCAAGGACAGCGCCTATAGCTATAGGAAGCTTCCTTGGAGGGGACTCAAGCCTGGGACCTATGATAAGATTCCTGGGAGGGGCGCTCGCACAAGTGCAACAGCGAGCGAAAGCTAGGGAAATCACTTTCGCTAGCCAGCTGCACCTGGGGCGCGATATGCCAGAATGCAAGCTGGGGTCACCAGGGTCACTTGATGCAAGGGCCCAGCGCTTCAAAACGCTTGTAGATCCAGTGATTCTTGCCCTGCACTCCCCTACTCGCTTGCTGATGCTGATGTGCAGCTGCAGCTGCGGTCTCAAGACCCCAGCACACCTGTTTAGGAGCTGCAGCGGGCTCTGCGATGCCCAGCACTGCTGACAGACAGCGGACAGCCCAGGAGCAGGGTAGTGGAGCTCAACTGCAGCGGAGCTGCAGCCAGCTATGCCTCCACAGTTGTAGACGTGATGGCCTTTGCCCAGCAGGGAAGGACGCTAGTGACTGTTTTTTTCTGATGGTGTGGTGTGACTGTGAGCAGCTGCAGCTACTGCAGCAACGTCAGAGTGTGGGACCTGCAGGCAGGTCCACCCGCAAGCTCAATCATCCGCCTTGGTTCCTACGAAACCCACAACAACAAAGGTATATACGATGAATGCATACTGTCCGTTGCTGTCCACCCAGACGGCCGCCACATCCTGCTGGACGGGCGCCGGTCGCTCGCAAAGCACGATCACAGGTTACTTCTCGGCGTGGTGGATTTGGAGGCACGGCAGTGGGTGGCAGGGGTAGCGTCCGAGATGAGATGGGATGCCATGGATCACAGCATTGGTGCATTTTCTCAAGTCGCATGCACAGCCGCCTAGCAACATGGCAGAGCCTCGTGGGTGAGCATGGACGTTATTTGTGGTAGGCTCTCTGCACTGCTTACAACAGATTCAACACCTGGCTGTGAACGGGGCGTTACAGAAAGGCCGAGTTGATGGCAGCATATGCGCACAGAGGGTGCGCATGCGCTACCAGCCGCTGCTTAAACAGTGCATGCAATGCAACTGTGTAGCAAGGGCACAACGATGGTGCACGCAACATATGACGCACAGAGCAGCAAGTGTGGAAGCCACCGACAGGTGCTGTTGCCACCTGCTGTTCTCACCTGCAGGCACAGGGGAGGGCATCGCTGCCTACAGGTGGGGCCACCACAGCAACGCCAGCTGGTGGTATTTGCAGAGGGAAAGCTACACGTGCCGACACAGCCAGAGCAAACCTGCAGACTAAGGGGTACAGCAGCAAAGGGGCACAGCAGCATGCAGCAGGTGAGGCACAAGGGCAAGTGGGAGCTTGGCAAGCGTAGCTATAGGTGGGATCGCCACAGCTGCTGCTAGGGTTACTGCAATCAATGAGCAGGCTTGCAGTTGCAGTGGAGTTCAAGGTGCGGCACAGACTTGACAGGGCTTGGATCAGACCGCATGCTGTGCTATTCCAATTGTCAACACGAGACTCCTTCCAAAGGCAGCAACAGTAGGGTGGCAGGGCAACAGCTCGTCCTCAGCACGACGTTAAACTGCTAGAGAGGGCAGAAGTACCCTGGTACTTTTCCAGAGGTCACGAGTTCGATTCCCATTGCGGAAGGATATTGTTTCGGTTATGGTTTCTAGACTTCGGGTGC
>JAWZTI010001172.1:0-15814 GCA_039880955.1 Chlamydomonas urium | reverse complement strand
CCCTAATCAGGCGCAGGTACGCTGACCTGTTTAACGGGGCGGATGCCATGACCAACGTGTCTGACCTTGAGATGCAGCAGTGGATGAACCCGCCGAGCGGACGTGAAGCCGCATTTTGGCCCCGGTAAAATGCCTTCCTGTTTGAGTGCTGGCTCTCTAGAGCGCTTGGTATGGCCCTTTAACCCAGGGTTGCGGTTTGGCTGTTTGAGTTCTTGATTGCGTTTGGTTCCCTTCATTTCAATTGGCCACACGTGAGCCCTTTTCGATGTTGGTACCAGGAAATCCTGCCCGTTTTTGGGCAGGGGTCCTATGCGCCCTAGCGGTGCCCCCAGGACTGTAAAACACTACTACTACCAGCGGCCATGGTGACCATCTCGCCTGCTCTGATGCGCATGCAGCGGCTGCAGGAACTGAACCTACAAAGAACGGTACTGGACACTGAGCCCATCGCAGCCTTTGCTACGGTGCTCCCTAGCCTTGCTAGCTCGCTCACGCACCTGGGTGTGTCATACTGCAGCCACAATTGCCACATTGCAGAGTTGTGTGCCAATGCCCTGGCGCCAATGCTGGCCCAGGCCACAAGCCTTGTCCGGCTTGGATGGCAATGCATTTGGGCCACAGGGAGCACAGTGGCTGGTACCGGTCTTGATTGGCCTGCGCCACCTATGCAAAGTTGAGATGCGGTTTTGCAAGCTTGGGGTGCCAGGCTGCATGGCCATTGCACATGCCCTTAAGGACAGGGACGGCGCGCATGTGCATTTGCGTAACAACGGTGTCACTTGCGGAAGCGCTGAAGGCGATGAGCCGTGCAGCATGCCAGGCATCCACGTCCAACTAGATATGTAGCCGCAACACGCTGTTGCTGCATCGCTGTCAGCAATGCTCAACCAGGATGCTCAGTGATCACTGAGCATCCTGGTTGGTCCTGGTGGGGGAACTTCCCTCCAAGTGGGGAAATCCTGGTGGGGGAAGTGTGGGCGCGTCTCCCTAGCCGCTTTCGCTCATCGGCCTGACGTCGTCATTATTATTTGTGTGCAGCAACGTTCCTGAGCAGTTGCCTTTGATGATTCTGATGGTTCTTGTGACAGTCCATAGCCCAAGAGCATAGCTGTTTCTTCCCCCGTCTAAGAAGTAGACTGTGTCCACTTCAACCAAAGGGATTACCTTTCCACCAAACAGCGGGGTGTGCTCAGGGACGGCTTGGGCGGCGGCCTCTTCACCCAGCAGCAGGGCAGAGGCAGGACTTTGTTGTGTTTGACTGTTTGGCTAAATGTGTGGTCACTGTTGTAAGCAGGCTGCCGTGCCGATGACAGAAAGTCACTTGATCAGCTTTACTTTAGTATGTTGGGGCCACGGTCTTACTGATCCTGTTTATGTGCTTCACACGCAACAGTACTTTGCACGCCCTAGGGACTGTAAAATGGCGCATGATCCTGATGTGCTGGGGCACTCCAGCGTGACAAATGTGGGAGATGTTTCCCGAGGGTTATTCTGATCAATAGGCGCTCTTGAGAAGCGCGCAAATGCCCACAGTATCCATAAAGCACCCCCACGCTTTAACCACGCGGGAAACTCCCTGCATCACGATGTTAGCATCACGCCGGACTCAGACAGATTTGGACAGCACTTATGGCGTCGTGTTCGTGCACACCGATGAGCTCGCGCGTCGGGCCTCGCAATGGTAGGCAACTCTGCACATGAGCGCGTTGAGCGCTGGCACCAAGCGGATTGCCTGCTGGCTGCCACTGGATGACACTCACCAATCGCTGCCGCCTGCTGCGCCCGCAGCGCAAGCATGCCCTGTACCTCGCCACGCACTGGCAACAGCAGCGCGCCGGCAACGAGCGCAGCCAGCGCAGGTGGCCTACACCAGCGCAGACATCAGCACGGCGTTGCCTGCCGCCGGCCGCCCGTCGCCTTTGAGCCAGCAACCCGTTCACATTCTGGCGGGCAGCCACCTTGACACCACCACCACCACCACTAGCAGCAGCAGCAGCAGCAGCAATAGCAGCAGCCCGGATGTACAGTCACGCTGCGTAGGCGCCATGCTGGGTGCCATGTGTGGCAACGTGCTGGGCGCGCCTGTGGAGCATGACAGGCACTGGATGGTCACCCGCCGTTTCCCCAACGGTCTCACCGACTTCTGGCGCTGGGACACCAGCCAGCACCCAACATCCTACGGCCACTACACGGGTGGGTGGTGGCGCTTGTTGCACGGGTTGCTCGTGCTTCCTGCAGCTGCTGCTTTTGCTACGACTGCACTGTGTCGCTGCTACTGTTGCTGCTGCGCCTGCTAGTACAGCTGCTGATTGCACCCTTGAAGACTTGCTGCAATCACATTGCCTGCTGCTGCTTGGACCAGCGCGCACGCACAGGCATTCACCTCCAACCCTGAACCCCTCATCATGACCTCCTCTGCATGGTCATTCCTGCTCCACACGTTTATCACACTGACATGTCCCCCCTGCCCCTCCCCGCCCACACCTTCAACAGGCGACTTCGCGCTCCTGCTGGCCACCGCCCGCGGCTTGGTCAGCATGGGCGGCGCCGCCACCCCCGCCCTCGCGTACTCCCTCCTGGAAGCCAACTTGGTTGAGGAAGGGCAGGAGACAACCGCCACCACCCCTCAGCAGCAGCAGCAGCGGGGGCAGGGCAGGCAGGACTCGCAGCAGGGTGGTGAGGAGGAGGAGGGCCGCCGGCAACGGCGCCTGTCGCAGTACACGCGCGTACTGCTGTCTGCCCTGGCCACCTCTCGCGTGCCGCTCAGCAGCCTGCCACACCTGGCGCTGAAGTACCTCAACGTGAGTCATGCTCGCGCCTGTGTGTCATGCGTGAATCACACTTTGCGGGTTGGGCGCTTTTGGAGTTCTGGTCTGCGCTTGGGACAACACATCAGCGCAGGACATGCTTTGTGGTCTGGCGCTGCTTTTGGCCCATGGTCGGGCGTTGATGCCTTTGTTACAGGCCACCTGTGTCTGCAGCACAGCAGTTGCTCCACAACTGCTTCTTGGGCTATGTTCCCATGTACTGCACACCCACCCCCGGCCCTGTCCTCTTCATGCTCGCCCCTTGTGACCTGCCCTAGCCTTGACCCTGGCCTTGATCCCCCTGTGTTCATCGCCCATCTACAGGAGCACACATCCCGCAACTCCCACATATCAGGCGACCGCTTTGAGCGCGAGCCCTACGGACCTGAGGACAGCGGCGCGGCAGCACGGATCCTCCCTCTTGCACTGGCATACAGGTGCGGGTTGGTGGATGGTTCGGCTCGCAGCGGGGAGGGAGAGGGGTGTTTGCAGCGTCGTCATCCTTCCTCTTGCACTGGCATACAGGTGCGGGTTGGTGATTGCTTTGGCTTGTAGGGGGCAGGGATATGTATGCCAGCAGCACCTATCTGTCCACTTGCACTGACAAACAGGTGCGGGGTGCAAGGGCTGAGGGGCCGAGGGAAGGGGCAGCAAGCAGAATAGCAGTGCGGCAGCACGGATCCTCCCTCTGGCGCTGGCCGACAGAGGCGGGTTGGTGGATGGTGCGGCTAATAGCAGGAGGGTTAGGAGTGCTTGCAGCGGCATAGATTTTCCTTTGGTACTGGCACTGGCACACAGGCGCGGGTTGGTGGATGGTCTTGTTCGTTGGGGCAGGGATAAACAGTGGCACGGATCCTTTCTCTGGCACTGGCACACAGGCGCGGGTTGCAAGGGGTTGAGGAGCCGCATACAGGTGTGGGTCGGTGGGTGCTTTGGTTTGTAGGGGAAGGGATGTACATGCAGCGTCACGGATCTTTCCGCAGGTGCTTGCATGCAGGTGAGCACGGAGGGGTTTGATGAGGTGGAAAAGAGACGGCTGGATCACAGCAGGGGTGCAGGGGTTGGAAGTGGGCAGATGCTGTAGGGGGGGATACAGCTGATAGATCTGGACAGTGACCCACCCTATTGTGTCCTGACAGGTGCCGGAAACCTACCCTTCGTCCTTGCGCCACAGGCATGCCCTTGCCGAGGTTACAGAGGCGGTTGAGCACTCACACCCCACCCTGCCCCTGACCCCTTGTTCGCGTTGCCGCTCCGCTCGCCTTGCAGAAGCGTTCCCGCTGAGGTGCTGGAGGAGGTAGTTTGGCATCAGAGCCCCACGCTGACCCCAACCCCCAATCCTCTGTTTATCCCCCACAGGGATGCGCCTGCTGAGGTGCTGGAGGATGCAATCCAAAACGAAAACCCTGTGGTTACCCTAAACCTCATCTGCATTGTATCCCCGCCCGGTTATTACAGGGATGCGCCCGACAGGATGCTGGAGGAGGCAGTCCAGAATCGAAACCCCACGCTGACCCCAACCCCTAATCCTCTGTTTATTCCCCACAGGGATGCGCCTGCCAAGGTGCTGGAGGAGGCAGTCCAGCGCGCGTGCATGTTCTCCCACAACCAGCCCGTTGGCCTGGACGGAGCGCGTGTCATGGCAGCAGCCGTCACGTGGCTGGCCAGGCACGACAGCCGGGGACCTGGGGTGATCTCGGGGCCCCGGCAGCTGCTGGAGCACCTGATGGGCGTGGCGCAGACGCAGGACATGCGCGACAAGCTGCAGCTGCTCATTGACAACTCGTTTCAGGTGAGGAGGTGCTGCGGAGTGTGTCCCCTTTTCTCATGTGTGGGAAGCGTCGAAGGAAGGGGACCGGCGGGGAAGGAGGAAGGGAGAACTGAGCACGTTTATGGAGAGGACAAAGATACCGAGGATGTCACTTTTGGGTGCAGGTAAACATTTGTTTGAGTCAAGTGAGGGTGTCGCTGGTGCTCATGTGTCAGTGACATGACAGCATGACCGTGTTTGCAGTTGGGCCATGCGCCTTGGCCCGCAGATGCCACCAACTCTCATGGCTTAGCATGTAACCTTCCTTGTCTGACTCGCAGTCGGGACGTGTCACCAGCTGGTCCGCTCTGTACCACGGTCTTTGTCACTACACACTGTCCAACTCCAATATCCTTGTACTGCTTCTTCCTCTTGTCTGACTCGTAGTTGGGGCGTGTCACCAGCTGCTCCGCCCTGTACCGTTGTCTGTCACAACACACTGTCCAACTCTAATATCCTTGTGCTGCTCCTCCTCTGAATCGCAGCTGGGGCGAGTAACCAGCTGGTCTGCCCTGTACCGCGGGCCCCAGTGGGCGCGCCTGACGGAACTCCTGACCCGCCTGACGTACCACGGTTACGCTACAACAGGGACGGAGGCGGTGGCGGTGGCGCTGCTGGCACTGGCAACGAGCTGGGAGCAGCCAGAACAGGCGGTGGTGGTTGCAGCTTCGTTCGGAGGCAGCACGCCCGTCACCTCTCAGCTCACAGGTGCGTTCAGGAGACTTTGTAGGGTTAAGGCAGGCGAGAGCGTCAGGCAACGGGGTGATGGGACGCGGGGTTGTCAGGGCCAGGTGCAGCATCTAGGGCGTTTTGGGGTGGCTGCCCCAGCTTGAATCCTTGTGCGTGATGGATGGTTGATGTCCTTCTTCACCTTGCGTGCGCTGGAGGCAGCGCTCTCTCCCACCACGACTTTGTGGCACCCAAGGCATATTGCGTTATGAAATTGCTTGAGTAACAATGAACTGTTTACCCACCTACCTGCCTGCCGCCGCTGTTTTTCAATGCTGCAGGCGCCCTGGCTGGTGCACTGCACGGAGACGCCTGGCTGCCCACACGCTGGACGCAGGCGCTGGAGAACGGGCCGCGCGGGGGGCGCGACGCAGTGGCGGCACTGGCGCGTGACTTGGCGGCGCTGCGGTGGGGGGGCGAGGACCCGGCCTCTCGCAACTGAGAGAGATGGATGGCACAGCAAGTAGCCTGACAGTGCTGCACTGGGGGCGAGGGGACCTTGCCTCGCGCAATTCAGAGGGCAAAGGAGCCAGGGACCTGGCAGCGCTGCGCTGGGGGGCGGAGGACCTGGCCTCTCGCAACTGATGGGGCAAAGGAGCTCTGGGCTTGAAGCGGGGGTCACCGGCTGCTCAATCATGGAGGTTGGTACATACCCGCCGAGCACACCAGAAGTGTGCAACCGCATGCATGCCCCCAGCTTGCAGAACCGTTGCTCGCTACCTTGATCCCCAAGGTACTAGGGCTTGACTGTCAGGAGGCCATTCAGTTGATGCAGACATGGCTGCCATGTCGCTAGGTGCCGCCTTGTCCTGTGCACGCCGCTGCCTGCAGCCTTGCACTGGCCTGCGGCTCCAACGCACTGCCTGTATCCTCAGGAGCTAGGTAGCTTCTTAGAAGTGGCTGCGTGCCGGCGGCGCTCGATTGGCCTGCGGTTTGAGCGCACCTGCCTGTGCTCCTGGTATGCTTCATGGCAGCTTCAGGCAGGTCTACCAGCGCATGGCCCATAGCTCTTGGCATACTGCGTGCCAGAGGCTCCATGTTGGCTATGTTGGCATGTGCATACTGTGCACCGGACTGGCCTCTTCAACAAAATGGCCGAGCTCAAGTCACAAACTTGTGGTACGGGCGTGTGTGTGTTCGTTTCGTTACCTGTTGAGGCGCCTGTATGCATGCCTGCAAATGCAAGGGCATGCACGCGGCGCGCCTCTTTCTTATTCGGGCTGCCAGTGCTGCGGAGGTGCCATGGCTGCGCTGGCTGCTAGCATCACTGCTGTGGCAGGCAGGGCTGCCTTGAGACACTCCACACCCTGTGCCCATGTGTTGCACATCCCCTCTTCTTATGCACAGCTGTGTGGGTTGCAACGCGCACCAAGCAATCACTGATGGTGATTTGCGCCTCAGGGAGGCACCTGTTTACAAGTGTTCCCGTTGTTATTCTAGACCAGTACACGCGCTGACTGATGCTCGGATCAGCTCGCACGGACTCAAGTGCATGTGCGTGTGCACGTGCGCATATGTACATACATGCATGGCTGCCACTCGCACGTGGCTGGGCCACCACCGTTGTTCATTCCTTATGATGGTTCCTCACCTCACCTGAGAGATGAGAGCTGTTGCCCCTTTCTTACGCCGCTGCTCGCCCATGAGGCAGCGCCGCCTGTTGTATGTTTAAGTGGCTTGACTCGATTAGCCCAGGCAGTGGACACAGTGCTGGGCTGCTACAGGCGGACTTGCCAACAGCATGACCTGCCCCATGCAGCTCCGAGTGCGCTCTTCGTCGTGTCATGCAGCCTGTACATGGTACAGCTGCAGTGGAGAGAGGGTTAGAGGGAAGCCAGGTCATTTTCATGCAAGGGAGGGACAACAGAGTGAGTGCAGGTGTCGTGAGCCAGTGCAGGTGTCGTGAGCCAGCGCAGCAAAACAGTCAGTCCGCTCACACTTTTGCCACATGCGGAGCTGTCTGGAGAAGCTCCCTCGCACCCCTGCCGTCATTGTCCGTTGTTCAGAGCGCCATTCCCTTCCTCAGGCATCGTCAAGCAAGGGAGCGTGTCCAATCGCAACCTCCCAGGCGCAAGATTCTCGTGGCATCCAGGCGTGACCAGCTAGCCCGTCCTTCTTTTCCGCACGCGCAAACGCGCAGCTTGACCTGCCACATGCGCCGCTGAACAGCAGGCGACCTTGGTGACAGTGCAGGAGTACGGTCCCAGGGTCTTGCAAGGCAGCGCGCAGAGCAGCTGCACACCATGGTGGATGCACAGGCCTCCCTGCAGCATGCAGCACAAGGGACAGCCTCAGCAGCACCACCACCAGCAGGCAGCACCAGCACCAGTGGCATGCTAGAGGAGCGGCGGGACACCCTGGCGATGGCAGGGGGCCGCAGGGCGGTAGTGATCATCCAGGACTACGCTGGTGGCCCTGCACCGTCTGCGCCGCCACCCTTCCGTCCCGGCCGCGGCAGCTACCTGTCGGACTACCCCTGTGATGACGCCGGGCAGGACAGGCAGGACCTGGATTCAGCAGACACCTCTGACCCCGCGGATCTGGAACCATTGGAGCCAGGGCAGCCGGCACTGCCTTCGGTGGCAACGCTGTGCAACTCGGCCATCGGAGCGGGCATGCTGTCGCTGCCGTTTGCCTTCTCAAAAGCAGGTGTGTGGGGAGGGGGGGAGCGCTTTGCCGGCAGGCCCCTACTCCCTACCCTGCAGCGGCCATCCACACTAGGTCCCATGCTCCGGGGACCAAGCCTCAGATCAGGCCGCCTTGCTACCACCCCCACACTTTGGTCGGGGCCCGGGCCAGGGTTTGAGCCAGAGTGCTCCTCGTTCCTCAGCCTATGGTTGGGGCCAGGGCAGGGGCAGCGGCTGCAGGCGCCTGCCAGGGCGGTTGCGGCAAGCCTATGGCCGCAGCAAGGGCCGGGGCAGGGCCAGGGGCGGGGCTGGGTTGCTGCGCTGCGGCACTGGCTGCGGCAAAGCTTGGGGCAGGGACAGGGGACAGGGCAGGGGACAGGGCAGGGGCAGGCGGAGGTCCAAACGCCATGGCAGGCGGTTGCTACCATGTGTGCATGCTCCATCGGCGCTGGCATGCTGTCGCTGCCGTATGCCTTCGCGCAGACAGGTGCGTCGTGGCGAGCGTGCTGTCGGCTTTGCCCGGGGGATGGCCCTCTGGGTGGCGAAAGGGCATCAGGTGCAGCGGCATCTTAATGTCAGGCGCATGCAACTCTCAACCCTGAGCCTTCTCTCCACACCTTTGTTGCCGCTGCCTCCCAGTGCTGATCTTGTGGCCTCGCTTGCATTATTACTCTAGCGTTGCCGTGCTTGGAGCCCTGCTGCCATGCATCCATGCCGCTCCTGTTGCTGCTGCCTTTCGCTCATCATGTGGCTACATCTGCTGACATGGTCACCCTGTGACAGGCGTGCTAGGGCTGCTGCTGCTGCCGCAGTCACATGCCATGCCGCCCCTGTTGCCGCTGCCTTCCGTGCCTAATGTTGTGGCCACCCCTGCTGGCATCATCACCTAAATGCAGGTGTGCTGGGAGGCCTGCTGCTGTGCTCCATGATAGGGGCTGCCGAGGGCTTCACGCTGTATGTGCTGAGCAAGATGGCGGAGCGCTACAGGGCCACGTCGTACTCGCAACTGGTCAGGTATAATTCAAAGGGGCGGTACAAAGTGTGGGCAGAAAGATGAGTTTGCGCACCCGAGATCCTGTTGTGTGAGACTTTGGGCCTTAAATAGATGCAGTGCAGGGCGTTCACAAGCCGCATGTCACACGTGTCACAGTTGCATGAGCACCTGCCCACACTTGTGTGAACGCTCCCCTCAATTGCTCTGCTCCTGCAGGAAGACGCTGGGCAAGAAGATGGCGACGTTCCTGTCGCTCCTGATGGCTGCCTACATGTGGGGCGCCTGCAACGCCTACCTGGTGAGGCAGCGGCGGCGCAACTGCTGCATTTTGTTGGTGTTGGGGGTTGACAAAGAGCGTTCTTCTGCAAAGCTGCCTTAAACAGCATTTAACGTGCCTCGCTCACATGGGCGGTGCTAAACGCTGCCTGCCGGGTGTAGTGTGGTGAGGTGTACTGTGAAGCTATGCCCCTCATGCCGTACTGCCGTACTGACCTCTTCTCCCTGTCTGCCCTCCGACCGATGTCCCCCCCTGCCCTTTCCCCCCCTCCAGATCATTGTGGGTGACGTGTTCAGCGCTTTGGGCCGCAACACCTTTGGCCCCGACAGCCTCCTCGCCAACCGCCGCGTCATCATTGCAGCCATTGGCCTGGGGTTACTGCTGCCCCTGTGCTTCATTAGGCGCCTTGGGGCGCTTGCAGCACTGTCATCCATTGCGGTGGCGGGCTTCCTGTACACTTCTGGGATTGTCATCCTCACTGCCCTCAAGGTGTGTGTCTTCTGGTGTGCTGGCTTCTATTGGAGGCACTGACGGCGCTGTTGTCCATCGCGGTGGCCTATTTCTTTTACACAAGGGCTACCAATTAACCAGCGCTTTCCCATCTTGTTCCATCCTCCCAACCAAATGCAGGAGACCTGACCCCTTGAAATACGTCCAGTAGCTCCAGCTTCCCTTGCGGTTCCCCCCTTATCTCCCTTACAAGTCAGTACTAACGCTGTAGCGTTGCTATTGATGCTATCCTATGATCGCTGTTGTGGTGTGTGAATCTTGAGCTCTTTCTCACCACCACCTTCCCATCTCAATTCGCCCCTTCAAACGTTTGCAGGAGACTGCTGCAAGGCATGACCCCTGGAAGGACGTCCAGCTCATCAAGTTTGACTCGGGTGCCTTGTTTGCGCTGCCCGTGATAGTGTTTGGTTTCAACTGCCATGCAAATGCGGTGAGGCAAGGGTGGCGGCGGAGAGCAGAGGGGTGGAGGAAGGTCCGTTGCCCTGCTCGCGCTGCATTGGGTATCTCAAGGTGCATTCTCTTCGCCCTCGCTGCCCTACGCGCCAACCCCCTTTGCAGTTGATGGATTGGCCAGTGGTTACTTGGTGTGCACATATGAAAGGAAAGTGCTTCCACAGGCTTGCCTGATATGCTGCATGCCTTGTTGCCGTTCTTTTGTTGCATGCAGGTGACCATCTTCCACGAGCTGACCCATGAGCCGTCGAAGCAGATCCTGCCGATAAAGTCACGCAGGTGGGGCAACCTGACGTGGGGGCGGGTTACCTGGACAGAGGGCAAGGCACCCTGAAACAGGATGGGCTTACGGGTGGGGTTTTCATCACACAGTGTAGGGTACAGAGATTGGGGTACTCTGACACAGGGTGGGTTACAGAGGGTGGGATATACTGGCACAGTGTGTGGGACACTGACACAGTGTGCGGTAAAAAATGTTTTGGTACCCGGTTCGCTTGTCGTTGGCCTTCAACCTGTTTGCTCGTGCCGATCAGCACCTAGGCCTGCTGTCAAGACCCAAGACATGCTTGTCATCCCCTTCGCAGGAAAACTTCAAAGCTGGTGAACATGATTGGCGTCATCATTACCGCCATCCTGCTGATCATGGTTGGCTACCTGGCAGTGGTGAGGACGGGAGTTAGCGGGCAAGAGGGCAAGAGGGATTGGGCAAGAGGGAACGAGGGGAAGCGGGGAAGTGGGCAAGACTGGAAGAAGGGAGGAGGGGAAAATGGAGATGTGAGCGAAGTGATGGCTGATGGCACGGGATGGCAAGAAGGCCGCTCACTCGTCAGTCAGAAAACGCTGAACGCAAGGGGCTGGGTCCTGGTTCGTGCTGAGAGGATGTTGATGTGACTTTTTAGGGCGATAAGAGGTCGGCGAGGGATATCGCTCAAGCCAGCAAGGCAGTGACTCACCTGCGCTGCTGCCCGTGGCCTGCCTTGCAAACAGGGCCTGGCGGGCTACCTGGCGCGTATCAAGCACCACCTGGCATGATATCAGTTCACTCTGCTTTACCTGTGATTGCTGCCTGTGGTGTGCCTTGCACATATTGCACACAGGGGCTGGCGGGCTACTTGGCCTACCCCATGAGCGTCACCAGCAACATCATCAACAACCTGCCTGGCGACGACCCGTGGGTGGAGGTGAGGAACAGAGGGGCCATTTATGCAACAAAGAAAGGAATGAATATTAACGCAGATGTAAGATTGTAACATAACATGCATTGTAGCTGCAAACTGTTGATTTTTTGTTTTAGATTGCCCACATCCTATATCCATAGGTCATCCTTCACAGCATGATGTGCTGGCAGTGCCCATCCACAAAAGAGCATCGTCCTGCTAACACTGCTGATTTCTCTTGCGCCCTCCACTCCTCATCTCGCAGGTGGCCCGCGCCTTCATCGGCATTGTCGTGGCGGGTCACTACCCCCTGAACCACCACCCTGCTCGCAGCGGCGCGGTAGACCTTGCATTGCTGTCTGGATACAGCCAGGGCTTTGCAGAGGAGGTCCTCGCCCCTGTTTTCACGCTCGTGTTCGTCAGCACAAGCGTGCTTGTTTCACGTGAGTAGCGGTGACCTGCTGGGCAGGTGTGGAGTACCTAAATAAAGTCAGTGCTTGCAGAGGGGGTCATCGCCCCTGTGTTCATCGCCCCAGTCCTCATGGTTGCGTTCGTCAGCGCAAACGTGCTTGTTTCACGTGAGTAGAGATGGTATTGTTTGCGCCTGCTGGGGAGGCGATCAAGAAGGGGCTGGGCTGGTGGGGTGCGTCTGGGTACATGTAACAGGCCCTCACCCTCAAAATGCAATTCGTGCCTGCTGCAAATGCACAGTTCGTGTTGCTTAACCCGCTTCGATCCTTGCTGCTTGCATAGCACGCCATCTTCATCTCATAATCCCCCTGACCATCCAAAACCTGTCCTGGCCTTCCTGCCCCCCCCCCCGCAGTATTTGTGCAAGACCTGGGCGATATACTGCACCTCATTGGTGGCACTGCCGTGGCACTGCTCACCTGTTTCAACCCTGGCTGCGTGCACTGTATGCCGCCTGCTTGTCAACACCAATCCCACGCGCCTTCCTGCCCCCCCGCAGTGTTTGTGCAAGACCTGGGCGATGTGCTGCACCTCATCGGAGGCACAGCGGCGGCGCTGCTCATCTTCTTCAACCCCGGCTGCATGCTTATCAACGCTGCAATCGTAAAGGACAGCAGCGCTCGCCTGGCAAGAGTGTCGACGCTTCAGCGGGCTAGGGAGGATGCTTCGATGCGGGTGAGTGGGCAGGTTCAGCAGGGTGGTGAGTGAGTGGGAGGGGAGGGAATTTGAGAGGGAAGCATGCGGCGCCTGGCGAGGGTTCAGGCGTTGCTGCAAGCCAGGTAGCAAGCACTTTGCCCTCTGAGGAAACACTCTCACACTTTGCCCTCGGCCTGAAACTCGGCTGAAACTCACACTTCCCACACTTCTGACACTGTCTTCACACTTTTCTCACACACACAGGGCGAGGACCTGGGCGTCTGTTCAGGGTCTTAGCCAATAGTCTCACCCACAGCCTGGGCTGATACTCACACTTCTCACCCTTTCCCACACCGTCCACACACGCAGCCAGGAGCTGGACCACTGTCCAGGGTCTCAGCAAACAGTCTCACCCTTTGTCTGGGAATGCGCTCACACTTCCCACACTGTCCCCACACTGTCCCCACACCGTTCACAAACACACAGGGCGAGGAGCTGGACCACCACGACGCCAAGGCTGCCAGGGACGAGGCACGTGTACCGCTTCTGGAGGCTGCTGTTGTCAAGGGCATCAAGAAGACTGGCATGGTGTACAGCCCTGGCAAGAGCTGGGCGGCAGGGCTGCTGCTGGTCGCGTTCTCGATTGTGATCATGGTGACGACTGTGGTCACCACCTTCATGCACTGAACCTGCAGGCTTACAGAACTGGGACACGTAGATAGGGCACGGGGGGACTGTTTGTGTGCTGATGGTGGGGGAAGGACTGGTGTCTGTGGTCACAGCCCTCACGCACGAAACGTAGAGCAAGCACTGCGCTGCTCCTAGAGCATGCACTGAAAGCGGACAAGCAATGGGTGGCTAGGGTGGCTGACCATCTTGATGCACTGAACCTGAGACATGCGCTGGCAGTGAATGGACACATGACATTGGCGACTGCGGCTGTCCACTCAAGTGAAGATTCTTCATGCATTACAATCGGAGCAACATCCTTCTTAGCAACATCCATTGGTCGAAAAATTGAAGGGCGCAGCAAAGTGCTTCGTCCTTCACGCTTGCGGCCATGGTTTGCGTTATGTTTCGCGGATTTACCTACTCTATCCTATCCTATCTTGCATGCAAATTTGTCTACCTACAGGTCAGTGCGTTCCTTTCTTGCATTCGCCAGCAGAGGTAGTCTCAGCTGCTGAGCCTTGTCGCTTGCTGTGCAAAAATGAGTGTGTGGGTGTGTGTGGGCGTTCAAACGCACCGTGCACTCACCCAGCTGCACCAGCCAGACTCCTTTCCTCTGTCATTCTCCTCTCCAGCAGCAGCAACAGCCATGGCCGATATGCTGCGCGTCATCGACCACCACTGCGCCCTGATCCGACAGACCGGTGCGCAGAAGCACGCAGCACGCGCAGCGCACCGAACGCCAGCGCGGCTGGGTGTGCATGTCCGCCTGCAGCCATTGCCCGCTGTCCAGGCTGCCGCCTGGTGCATGCGCATGCGCGCATTGTACCCACGCTGGCCTACCTGTTGTGCCCCTTCCCACCCCTTTCGGCCGCTGCCTTGCAAGCAGCCGCCAGACCTAGGCAGCGGCCGCTGCTGTGCAAGCCGCCGCCAGGCCTAGTGCATGCACACATGCTTGGATTGCACCCGCACTGTCCTACCTGCTGTGCCCTCCCTTCACCCGACCGCTGCCGCTCTCATCACTGCCTTGCAAGCAGCTGCAGCCGCCAGCCGCGCCGCCTCGGCCTGGTCCACGGGATTACGATCCCTCTCACCTGCACCTCTTGGCTGCTCATGCTGTTGGCGCCCTTGACATCATCCCTCACAGAGGCAGCTGCATTGGCTCACAACCACGCCTGGCCTGCCCGCCGCAAATGCCACCTGCAGAGCTAAAGATCCAGGAGGTGCGGCAGCAGCGTGAAGAGCTGGAGCACCAGGAGCAGGTGAGGCAAAGTGTGTGCGGGGGCCCTTGGTGGACGGGGCCCCTCGAATGAGATGATCTCATGATGATACAGCAGTAGCGCAAGGAGCTTGAGCACCAGGAGCAGGTGAGCCAAAGAGGGAGGGGACCCTTGATGAGAGAGGCCTTTTCTCAGGAGATGATGTCATGATGATCCGGCAGCAGCGCAAGGAGCTTGAGCACCAGGAGCAGTTGAGACAAAGAGTGTGTGTGGGACCCTTGATGGAATGAGATGGGGCCGCTCTCACGAGGGCCGCACCTTGATAGGGGCTTCTTTAAGCTCATACTTGGAAGCCCCTTCGGTGTTGTGTAGGGCAGGCTTGGATGCAGGCTACGCTTCTTCCTCAACTCACGCCCACGGGCGTACTTCTTTCTTTCTTGGAAGCCCCTTGCGAGTCTGGGCTCCCTGGGGAGAGCCGCTGTGGTCTTGTGCATAGAAGCAGGGGTTGGAGCTTGCCTTCTTCTTGGGCTCAGGCAGCGCCTGTTGTGGGGAGGGACAGCAAGGACAGAGAGGTGTAAGAAGAGCGAGCGGCACTTGGATTCCGACCTTATCTAGTTGGCACTGGAAGGTTCATCTGAATCCACGGCTCAGGGCACGTCACCTTTGCCTCTACTCTTTCACCTTCGGCCCATATCCCATGCCTCAGCCCTTGCCTTTTCTCCGCGTCACTGACGGTGTCACCTGCAGGAGGAGCTAGCGAGGAAGGCTGCCCTGGCAGACGAACTGCAGCACCTGCACACCCACTGCATGGGTGCGGTGGCGGAGCGCAACCAGGTGGAGTCAGAGCTGCAGGCAGCGAGGTAGGGGCGTGTTGGGATGAGGTGGAGTCGAACAGAGGCCCTTCAGTGGAGGGCGGAGCACCTGCACAGCAGCTGCATGGGTGCGGTGGCAGAGCGCAACCAAGCTGGTGGAGCCTATTGCAGGGCATGAATGCTGCAATACTGCTTCCCTTCTAGCCCCGTGCACCCCTGCCCTGTTAGCCCCTGAACCCCTGCTGCCCTGCCTTGATGATGACCTACCTGACCTGCTTTAGCTATTCGCCGACGCCCCTCCCCTGCTGCCCTGCGCGTGCTGCTGCTTTCGACAGGGAGCAGAACGAAGGTCTGAAGCAGGTAAGAGCGGGGCCCTACAACAGATATATCAGCGTGTTGTGTGTTACTGTTGTTTAGGGCACCGCGAGTGCACATACAAACACTGTCCCAAATGAGCCAGGATTTATAGGCTCATGACCGAAAGTGGCTTGAAGGACGTGTGCACCTCCCTGGGGAGGGCTAGGAGGGCAGGTCAAGGGGGACCATGGGGGCATGGAGGTGGGCCTTAGAGAAAGGCTGTGGGCTGGAGGGAAGGTGTAAGGGGAGGGCAGAAGGGCTGGAGGGAAGGTGTAAGGGGAAGGC